>PVLD010000210.1:205166-342528 GCA_004027595.1 Dinomys branickii
CCCCCCCCCCCCCCCCCGACTCCTCCAAGGGGATCTCCGATCCTTTCCTCCAGCAGAGATTTTGCTTAGTCTTTCCGAGGGCTTCAATTCCCGTTTCAGATCCCTCCTGAGTTCAGGATACCCACCTCTTTCCCTTCTCTCCTTCACATGTTGCTATATTCCTATATTCCTTTGTCTGAGTGGCATTCCTCCAGGTGGTTCTCTCTCTGCTGCCTACCCAGTTGCCATCTTGAAGTCCTCTCATAAAATTTATTTAGTTATTTGTTACTTTCTAGTGAATTGACCATTACATTTCTAAAGTTCTGAAATGGCCAACAGACCATAGAAAGATACCACTTTAGGCTCCTGCTTGAAACCAACAGCTACAGAAAACTGCTGGCCTTGATTTAGGGCCACTGAGGGGTCATTATTCTGAATATAACAAAATTTGGCATATAACCACACTGGGACTGTAGGACATAGGGAAGAATGTAGTAAATAGTATAAGAGCTAATACACCATATTTCAAAGCAGAAAAGCAATCGACAGATTAGACAGTCTGAAACTAAAACAATTCCACAAATATATATGCCTGTTCTTAACACATGAGGATATACATATATACGTAAAAACAACTAAAAATGTTATCTAAAGAGCGGAGGGGGGAGGTTGGTGATTTTTCACTCTCAGCCTTTACAAAGCACATGTAGGAAGTGCTCTGACTAAATACAATTAAACAGAAGCCCCCAGGATATGCCTGTGGGACTCTTGTTTATGGAACTTCTATTTGCAACATTCTCCTGCTGGCCCTTAGTCTCATATTTCCCAGCTCCCTGACTTTAAGACTTTGTCATGTGTTTCTGGCTCCATGCATGATGGACAGGTTCGGCTGAGTTATCTCAGCATTACCACCTTTCTTGGACACAGGTCTGGTATCTGTTCTCCAGCTACAAGTCCTAGGACTCTGGAAACCTCCACTGTCAGAAGAGATGTAGATAAAGACGTGTGTGTGTGTGTGTGTGTGTGTGTGTGTGTGTGTGTGTTACTGAATATTGATCTCAGGACCTTCTCACTGAAAAACATCTCCAGCTCTTAAAATTTTTTTTTCTTAGTACAAGGTCTTGCTAAGTAACCAGGGAGTTAATCTTAAGGGCAATGCAAAGAGCAGGAGCCAGGCTGTGGAGGCACTGTGGGGTGAGCAGGGGTAAAGGAATGCAAGCTCTTTCTAAGAACAAAGAATAGCAAAGAGGGCTGGGCCTGGGTGGGTATTAATGAGAGTAACACTGAATGAACCATACCAAGATTTGGGTCTTGAACCTGTCTTTAGGACCATTAACAAATCCTCTGATATGGTTGTTTTTAGATTCCTGTTAGATGATACTTTTTTACCCTATTTGATATTAGGAACAGACATATGATTTGTTTTGCTCAATAAAATATGAATAGAAATGTATGCTATTTCTGTACAGGTATTTTAAAAGCTAGTGTATTGCTGAGCATGATGGCACATGCCTATAAACCCATTACTAGGAAGGCTGAGGCAGGAGGATTGCCATGAGTTTGAGGCCAGCCTAAGCTACATAGTGAGTTCAAGGCCAGCTTGGAATACATAGGGAGACAGTTTCAAAAAAATAAATCAGCCAGGTGTGGTGGCACATGCCTATAATCCCAGCACCTGGGAGGCTGAGGCAGGAGGATAGTTGCAAGTTCAAGACCAGCCTGAGCTACAAAGTGAGCTCAAGGCCTGCCTGAACTGCATAGTGAGACCCTATCTTAAAAAGACCAAAAAAAAAAAAAATCATTAATTCATTAAAATAAAATAAAATCCTGCATATTATATACCACATTTCCTTCTACCACAGTGAGTGTTAAGATGGGGCCTCCATCAATCTGTGTCTCCTGAACAATGACAATGAACGAAACCCTAATGGTACATGGACATATAAACAGAGAGCCAAACATTTGCTGTAGTAAGACTGGGTCCCCCAGACTGCTTGTTACTGCAGCATGACTGTTATGGTTGATACATTGTGTCAACTTGGGGGGTCTAGAGGTTTGGCTGAGTGACTCAGCAGGAAGCCAGGGTGCTTTGTATACATGCTGAGCCTGTGGAAGAGGAGGGCGTGGAGTTTTTGTGAGTGCTACACGGCCCCTGGGTGGGGGTAGCCTGTTTACAAGGTAAGGGAGGTAGAAAGAGGCTGCTTGCCTACCATTCCTCCCTTTTGCTCTTGTTGTTCTTGCTGTGCTCTGCTGCCGTGAACGTTTGCCCTCTGCCATGTGCCACCCTGCCTCAGAACCAGCCAAGTATGGACTGAAACCTCCAAAAACTGTAAGCTAAATAAACCTTTCCTACCTTCATTTTGGGCGCTGGGTATTTTGTCTCAGCAACGAGAGAAAAGTAACCAAGACAATGACCTAGCTCTGCTGTGGCTTGTATCTAGACGTCCTCCCAAAGCTGCATGTAGTCATAGGTGGGGCTTTTCAGAGGTGGCTGGATCCGGAGTGTGTGATCCTGAGATTTAGTATATGATGCTGGGATCAAGGATTTGTGATTACTAAATTAGTCTCTTCCTTAGCCGGGCATAATGGTGCAGGCCTGTAATCCGAGCACTCAGGAGATTGAGACAAAGACCGAGAGTTCAGCCTTGGCTACATAGCGAGACCTTGTCTCAAAGCAAAACAAAGCTAAATGAGTCCCTCCCTGAGTGTGAGAGCTACTTGCTCTAAAGTTGAATAGCCTGGACCGAGTATAAGGGACAGAGAGAGGGCTGCTGGAGCTGCGTGTCTCTGAAACCTCTACAAACTGAGCCAAAAGAAACCTTTCTTTAACTGTGGGTGTTGGGTATTTTGTCTCAGCAATCAGATAAAGTAACTAAGATACCCTTAATGAACCAAAACAAGTACAAGTAGTAAGCACCGTAGGACATAGTCTTTAAGAACTCAGGAGACCAAACCCAGAAAACCAAGTTCACTCAGAGAATCCATGGTGCCGGAAGAGAGCCTTAAATGATAGCAAAATCAACAGTCAAGCACTGGGAAAGCTCAACTGGCTCGAGAATAGATTGGAAGTAAAACTCAAGAGGATGCTAGTCAATTCCTAGGGAAGGAAGTGAATTAAAGTGTACAATACTTGTCTAGTATTTTCTCAGTTCTTACCACTGGCTGCTGTGGAGGATTTGAAGACTCTTGAAGTCAACTGGACAGTATCATTGCTATGGGTTTGTGGATTTTCAGGTTGGTAGTACTGGGGGATGTACAGACATGGTGCAGGTGCTCTGATCAGAGAGAGAGAGCAAGCAAACTGTTGAAAACAAATGATGCAGTGACGAGCAGCTCTGCAAAGGCACAGCATTGATGATAGGTTCTCTTTGAACCTTTGAGTGAGATTCTCCTTAGGTTAGCACTGTCTGTGGTAGGCAGTGCTGGGAGACAAGGATGTCACTGTTTAAACCGTGAGGTGAACCAGGGGCTAGGTGAGAAGTCAAGTGATAAATCTCCTATGGAGGAAAACCTGATGGATACATTAGATTGGCTGTGGGGGGTGTGAACAGGGGCTAATGTGAGAGATGTTCTCTTTAAGAATTAGGAATTAGGGGATGCATTAGTTCTTTAGGCTTCCCAGGCACTCCTTCAGTGTGGAAATCTCTTATAGCAGTAATGTACACACTGCCATGTTTTATTCTAGGAGACCACATGCAGAGCTGGTTATAATTAGTTAGGAATCACGGCGACAGAGCACCAACCTGGGCACATGCCTCAAGGCTTTATGGGTAAAGTGGTAGGCTTTCTGGGGTATATTGTAATAGGAAATCCCCCCTCCCCCAGCTAGTATACTTCAGTTTCTTAGTTGCCCAAGAAATAGTTCCTGTTGCACTTCCAGTTGCTTCTATCTCTTAGAAATGGCTGGTCACTATGATTCACATTGTATACACCAGTCCCCGATTGATGAGCCGTTCTGCCTCTGTACTTCCAGCTTACTTATCCCATATAAGCTCCAGACCACCAGAGATCAGAGCCTGATATTTTGGGAGTGATCCCAGTCAGTGCCCATCAATGTAAAATAAATCTGCCTTCAAATCCTAGGTGTTGTTTTGTTGCTTCTGTTTGCTGTTGCAACATGAGATTAAAAATTCAGAACATTAAAAAGAGCTAGACTTCCGAGTGCGGCAATGTGGCAGCTGCTACAGGCTGTGATGGGATGTGGGCCATCACCTCAGATGCCAAGCCTTGAGAAACAATGCTTAAAAGCTTGTGTTCCCACTGCCTTGGAACATATTTGACCTCCACTGTGGTCAGCCTCTGTGAGAAACGGGCACTAGGTTGCCACTAACAGACACGATGTCCTTCTGGGGTACATTTGCCCCATAACTTTGCTATAAGGTAAGGGCCTACAGACTATAAAGCACCAGGCTGACTCAGTCAAGGTTAGAGCAAAGATAGAGTTTGCAGCCTCTGGATTACTAAGCAACTTCTAGAGACCTAACAAATCATCTCACCTTCTGAATGAGTTCATTAGTGGTGCAGTCAGAATATGAAAGGAATGAATGGGTTACATAATGTCCAATGCTCCCAAATATGGTTATGAGCTATGTTGAGACTTGGGTAGTCCTGGTAGGCACTCCTTTCAAAGGTCACTAAAGTATGGCTGAGGAACGGGTGTTATGGATTGCGTGAGAAGAGTTTCAGCTTCAGAAGAGGGGGAAGCTCTTGGCTAGATCTCAGGCTGGGCAGAGGTTCAAGCAGATACTTGTACTAAGGAGGCAGGTGATGATTGGACAGGCCTTCAGCCTCCCTGTAGGTGTGTATATCTGAAACCTGTGTTCTTGACATGGCCGCAGAGCTGGTGCTCCAAACCCACAGAATGTTGGTGGTTGGTGGACATGTTTCCTTCAGGAGATGCTCTGATCATTGGCCTGTATCTTGGAAAGGCCAAGGGTCTTAGATAGTATGAGCAGCATGTGACTGACAGCAGCTGGCTCTGGACCCACTGCTTGCACAAGCAGCTGGAATGAAGTGGTCCTCTTGATTCACTGCTTTCTCACTCTGTTTTCCCAAAACATTTCAACCTCAGTATTTTTTAAAGAATGGGTCCACTTAACCACAGGCTTTGCTTTGCTCATAGAACATGCAAGTACGCAAGGACCTATAGTCCTTCTCCATGTTTTTCCACACAGAACTCACCTCTTTCTCTCTTTTTTTTTCTTTTGTTTTTTGGTCTTTTTGAGACAGGGTCTCGCTATGCAGTTCAGGCTGGTCTTGAACTCGCAATGATCCTCCTGCCTCAGCCTCCCGAGTGCTGGGATTACAGGAGTGCGCCACCACACCCGGCTCACCTCTTTCTCTAAATAAACATTGAACAGATATTTTTTCTTCTCCTCCTCCTTCTTCTCTTCCCGTCTCCTTTTCTTCTTCCCCCTTTTCCTCCTCTTTCTCTTGCTCCTCCTCCTCCTGCTCCTTCTTCTTCTAGTTTTTATGATCTAACCCAGAGGTGGTTTACCACTTGGCTATGTACCCAGCCCCTTTTTTTTTGACACAAGATCTCACTAACCTGCCCAGGATGGCCTTGAACTTGAGATCCTTTTGCCTCAGCATCCCAAGTAGCTAAGGTTACAGATATGCACCACTATGCTTGGCAGCAGATATCCTTCGGCATTGTTTTAGTGGAGTATCAAGTTATTAGCTTCCCTGGGTACCTGTATGTCCTAATTTGCCCTTCTGTACTGCCCTAAGAAAGAGGACTCTGCCCAAGTACAGCTGGAATGCAGAAAAACCCTTTTTCTAGGTAAGCCTGGGACACAGCCCCAAAGTAGATAGTTCAATGAAATATCCATCTAAAGATGCCAAGCAGAGACATGGGATTGAGAACTGAGGCCATGGGAGAGTGATCAGCCACAGCAAGGAGGGAGAGAATGGCAGGCCTGAAGTGTGACAGATCCATCGTGCTCGAAGTCCCCCTTGACACCGTGCACCAAGGCTAATGAAGAAATGTCCCCATTCCCCTCCTTGGGGGCCACAGTTGCTCTCAAAATCAAAGTTTGGCTAATGTTGGTTGGTTAAGTCAATTAGGACAGGACAGCTAGAAGAAAGATTCAGAGAGGGAGTCCAAAAACTGTCTAAGGGAGAGCCCGGGCTACAGCTGGAGAAAGCAGGTGGTGTAGGTATGAGGATGACACAAATCAGATAAAGCTAGATGGAAGCAAGCAAAGGGAGATGAGAGAGAGAGAGAGAGAGAGAGAGAGAGAGAGAGAGAGAGAGAGAGAGAGGAGAGAGAGAGAGAGGAAGGAGAGAGTGAGACTAGCTAAAATTTGTAAAGAAGTTGGGTGTGGTAGTGCACATTTACAATCCCAGTACTCAAGAGGTTGAGGCAGGAAGACTGCCTCGAGTTTGAGGCCAGCCTGGGCTACATAGTGATTTCAAGTCTAATATGAATGAACTACCTAGTGAGGCTATGTCTCAAAAAAAAGAAATCTTCTAAAGAAGGCTGAGTGGCTGAGACCTGAGAAAGCAAGGCATGGTGGCCCATGTCTATAATCCCAGTATTCAGGAGGTTGAGGCCGGAGATTCATGAGTTCAAGGCCATCCTGGTCTTCAGAGTCAGCCTATCTGGGGAAAAAAAGACAAGAAAAAAGGCTGAGATACTCAAAGCTCCTTTGTGTTAGTAGGTTGGCTAGACTTAAAGGCAAAGAATGGGCAGGAGCATCATATAAAGAATATACGATACTAATGGTAGTCATTTGATAGTAATGATGATTCTTTTCTTTCTTTTTTCTTTGACACAAGGTCTGACTATGTAGATCGGGCTGGCCTGGACTCACTATGTAGCCCAGGCTGGCCTCAAATTCACAGTGATCCTCCTGCCTCAGCTGGGATTACAAATGCTGGGATTACAGGTATACCCATGCCACCACACAGTAATGATGATTTCGATGACTATTTAAATAGTAAACTAAAACAACTATAAAATATATTTGGGATAGTTGTTGGAAAAGATATAAACATGTACTGAATGTTAGTATTAGAGAATTATTAATTTTGTTAGTTGTAAAAGTCATATTGTGGTTAATAGGGAGACTATCTTAATTTTTTAGGGCTACAAGAAAAATATTTAAAGATAATGATCATAGTAATTGCAATTGTCTAGCAATTCATACACATAAATGAAGGAAATAAAAAAAGAAATTTTAACTAATTTTGGATAGAAGTAATGGGTATACTATTTTTTCTGTTTGTTTAAATATTTTTCTCAAAGTTATAAATGAAAGGCTAAAATGTTATCTTTTATTAACAGACTATCAGAAAGTAAAATACAAGAATGTAACAAATTATACCAGTGAGAAATCAAGGTAATATGGGTAAAAATATATCAATGATCAGTGTTGACCAGAAACATCTAATTAGAGCCCCCAACAAAAAAAAGACTGTGCAATGCACATTTGAGATTAGAGATGGTTGACAAAATAGTTTCCAGATTTCTCTAGAAAATTACAAGCTCTCTTCTGATTTCAATATTTTAAGTATTAATTCATTGATTTTAAGGGCCTGGGAGAGTTCTTCTAAATATTTGAATCTGTTATGTGATCTCTATCTTTTTTTTTTTTTTTGTCTAGCATTTTCACTTATGTTTTCATTACTGCCTGATTTATTCCTCCAGTGACAGGGTCATGTCTCAGAATTCCTGATTTCCCTACCCAACATGTGTGTGTCCAAAAAATATTTATTTATGAATATACTTTAAAGATTCATGTCACTACTCATCTTGTATACTGCAAACTATTATTTTTCTATATTATCTTCATTCTGAAAGCAAAGCTCGTCAGTATTTCCAAAGTTCAGAAGGGTCCCACTATCTTCTGGGAACCAAAATTCCAAGAATACCTCCAGGTTCCAAATTTACTCCCCTGGTAATGGAAAATCCATTGCTGGCCTCTCCTGCTGAGGTGGTAGTTTATGATTGCACAATGTTACATTCCCTTTTCAGGGCTGCAGGGGCCTAAACACTCTTGAGGATCTCTCTTCCCACTAGAAACACAGACTGTTCATTTAGCAATTAGAGCTGTCAGCACAGCAAGATGGGCACAGAGAGAGAGGGAGAGAGAGAGAGAACCTAGGCAGGGAGCCCGGCACAGAGCCACACTTCAGGGCCTGGAGAAACAGGTAGGACATGGCTCTAATTTGTCACTTCCCAGCACTTGCTCATTTACATCTTACTCCTGGCAGATGACATGAATTACTCTCACCTATATGGTGAAATTTAGAAGTGTTAGTAGGGAGGTAAGAGCAGGAGTGATCTGTGGGTCTCCAAGGGCTCAAATCTAAATGATGTTACATTACCCATTCCATTCATCCCTTCGTTCAACGTCTGTCTCACAGCTCCCCTTTTGATACCACAGCTGAACTTGCTGCTGGGGACCTGCTGGTGAGTGTGAAAAGCTCCTGTCCTGGAAGGACGCACGCCAAGTGGGAAAGACAAAGACATGAAGAGCTACAAAGGGTTTCAGTTTAGTGGAGCATGGGAAGGACATATAAACAGGAATGGGATACACTGTGGGTCTCCACAGCGTCTGCTTGCCCCTTTACCCTAAGCAGGTAAATTTCCTAACCATTTCATCATGCTAATTCATTTCAAGTTTCTTCTGTAAGGTTTTCCAATATTGGACTAGGAAAGCCTGAAATTCCTCAAATTTTCATGGCACATGCTATTGATATACTTTATTGGTCTAAAAGAACATGTGGAGCTATGATATCTATTTAGTGTTACATGTATATAAATCTGGATGGGGGTACTGGGGCTTGGACCCAGGGCACTGAGCATAGAAAGCAAGTACCCTACTACTGAGCTATATCCCCAGCCTAATCTATGTATAAATCTGTGTCCCAATGTAATTTTCTTGATTGTGGTAATTATCGTATACTTTCAAGTCATGGCAAGCATATATAATAGCTACCAAATACACTTTTTGAATCTAATAGTTACTGAATTATTAAAAGGCCTGAGTTCTAACCTGAATCCTTCTGGGATTAACTTGCTGTGTGGTACTTTGGCACCACCCTTTATCTCTCTACTTTCAGATAGTTCATCTCAAAAATGAAGGCAATTGTGCCATCTTCCTAGAGTTGATGATCAAGGGTTCTAAAGGAGAGAGATGTTTTGTCTGAGCAAGGATGAGGTGGGAGAAAGGGTAGTGTGGGCTTGAGGTAGAGAATGAGGAGAGGGAAGAGAGCATTGTAAGTATAAGGCTGTGAGGGAACCCTGGGGCAGCAGGAACATGCTATTTTTAGTTTTAATGAGTGTTATGCATTTTTCAAATTTAAAAACTAAGAATGATCTTACTGACAAAATGATTTTTTTGTATTGCTAGGTATCCAGTGCGCCAGAAAACCTTAAGAAAGAGTGGCAAGCCAGGCACGGGGGCGCATGCATGAAGTCCTAGCACTCTGGAGGCTGAGGTGGGAAGACTGCTGTGAGTTCAAGGTGAGCCTGAACTAATAGCTAGATCTCATCTAAAAAACAATAAAAGTTTTAAAACTTTAAAAATTTAAAAATAAAATAAGCATAGAATTCCACTGGCTGTATGTTTTCCATGGATTGTGTGCCATAATTTATTTAACAAATTTTTATTAATAAACTTTTTATTATTTCCAATATGAATATATAACAACACCCTTGCAAATATGTCTCTAGAAAAATGTAGTGTTTATTCCTTGGGATAGTGTAGTATAGTAAAATTGCTAGATAACCTTCCTGCAAAATAGTAACAACGTATAGAATTTTATGCTAATAATGCTCTTGTTTTTCTGTATAATTTACCTTACCTGTATTTGTTCATAAATGCCCACATAGAAGTTGTTTAAATTCTTATGTAGCATAAATTTATTTGTCCTTTTTGATTGATTGAGATGAGGTCTTGCTCTGTGGCCCAGGCTGATCTTGAACTTGGCTCAACTAGCCTCCTGAGTGGCTGGACTACAGGCATGCGTCTGCTCACTTAGCTGACTCCTTTATGATTTATAACTTTTGCTTTTATGCTCAGAACTATCTCTCTCGATATCTCCATGTACTATTGTCTTTTAGTATCAGTTTCAACTTTTTACATTTGAGTGTAAGATTAATCTGGAATTTACTCATTTGATTTAGAAATTGAGGTGGGATCTCATGAATTTTTTCCCTCCACATGGCTACCAGTTGCCCTGATTGCCCAGTTGGAAGTAATATACATTTCTGAAGGATAATTCGATTCTTTTCTTACTGCTCCCATGGAGAAGCCGAGGAAGGCATGGTGCTAAGCTAAGAATGTAATCAATCAGTAAGCACAGTAGAGCAATCTCCACAGCCTCAGCCAAGTCTTCATGCAAATAAGGAAGGGCCCTAAAGAGCCTGCAGGGTTCCTCTTCTCAGCAAGTCAGCTTGGGCGCAATCTGTAAATCAAGGAAGAGGAAAAGAACTAATAGTACTCTGCATAATGACATCAATGCGAGAGTACAGGCGCTGAAGCTAAGAAATACTCTTTCCTCCTCATGGAGTATACTACATTAGGAATGATGTGTGTGTCTGGTTTAATAGTTCATTTGGTTTAGCCACTTTTTTATTTTAGCCATTTATTTATTCAATATTTATTGAGTGGCTACTGTGTGTCCTATGCTTAGGCTGCATTTCGATCTCCATCTGTCGTATGGGCCAGCTGTACAACCATAGGCAGTAGCCCTGGGCAAGGAGGAACCAGTGCAAAGGTGGTAACTGAGCAAACACGTGCAGGCAGTAGAACTACCCTCCTGGCTAACTGGGGGAAGAACATTGTAAGGAGAGAGAAAAACAAATGCGAAGGTCCTGAGATAAGATACCTACTTTTTCCACGTTCAAGAAAAAGAAAAAAAGTCTCCTGGCTGTGTATGATGCAAAGGAGAGCAGTGGGTGAGGAGGCACAGTCTCCTGTAAGAAGTGTGACTTGTACTCTGATTGAAATTGTTTGACTTCCTTGTATAAGAACGTCTTCAGCCAGGTGGGAGTAAGTTGTGATAAGGGTAAGGAAGGCCAGTAAGACAAGAGAAAAAGGCAGCTTGCGTGAAGATGGCGGCAGCACAGTGGTACAAAGTGACTGGATTCTGGATGTGTTTTGAAGGTAGAACCAACAGGATTTGCTGCTGCCCTGGAAGTGAAAGGTGAATGACAGGAGTCACATACAACCTCACTAAGTTTTGGGCTTTTTTTTTGAGACAGTCTCATCTCACTCTGTAGTTCAGGCTGGGCTCAGACTCACTATGTATCCTAGGCTAGCCTCAAACTCGCAGGAATCCTCCTGCCTCTGCCTCCCAAATGCTGGGACTATAGGCCTGTGCCACTACACCCAGCCTAACCTCAGTAATTTTGGCCTAAGAGACTGGAAGAATAAAGCTGCCCATTTACAAAGATGGGGGATGATAAGTTGGAGGAAAAGACCAGGATTTGATTTGTGACCTATTAAGTTAAAAATGTCTGACATCCAAATAGAGATAGTTAATTAGATTTATAAGTATGGATTCTAGGAAAAGATCCTGGTCTGGGCTAGAGATATGACTAAAGGAGTGAAAAATGTATGAATGGTATTTAAACTCGTGGGACTGGAGGATAGCAACGAAAGAATATGTAGCTGGAGAGGAGGAGACGTACAACTCATTCCTACTTCAGGTACTCTGCCAAGACTACCCTTCCGCGAGGCATTTGCAAGGCTCGCTCCCTCACTTCCCTCCTGCCTTCCTCAAATACCAGCTCCTCAAAATCAAAAAGATTGCCTTGCCTACCCTACCTAAATGATATCCCCTTCCCTATTCAAAATATTCACTTTTCTTGCCCCCTTTTATTTTTTCATAGTGTGTTTTCATTTCACATTCATTTATTGACACGTGTACTTTTTATCATGAGGAAGAACATTTTATTAAAACTGTGTTGTGGGGTTTTTTTTAGGGGGAGGGAGTCTTTTTCAGATAGGGGCTCCCTGTGTAGCTCAGGCTGGCCTTAAGCTCACGTTGTAGCCCAGGCTGGTCTTGAACTGGCAGTGATCCTCCTGCCTCAGCCTTCCAAGTGCTGGGATTACAGGCATGCACCACCACTCCCAGCTAAAACTTTTGATCATCTAAGTTTGGGTTTGCCTAGAAGCAGATGTGAGATCAAATAAATTTGGGTGCAAATGTTTACATGGGCTGTGATCCAGGAAGAACCAATAAGAGAGCTGTGACAAAGGTGAAAAGGCAAAGAGGTGTCACCAATGAAGTTACTGCTCCTGTGGGTGCCTGCAGCTTGATCCCACGGAGGAACTCGACCTAAAAAAATACCTAGTGAGGGGTCTGCTTGCCGAGACATCAGCAGAGCAGTGCCCCCTTTTCTGCAGCTCTTCCTTCCTTTGGTTCAGCTATGGTCAGCTGTGGCCCAAAATTAGTAGATGTAAAAGTTTTTTAAAAAAATTTTGTAAGTTTTACATTGTGCAGCCTTCTAAGTAGCATGAAATTTTTCTCCATCCTTCGAAAGATATGAATCACCCCTTCGTCCTGAATATCCATACTGCATCTGTCGTCTGCCCTCAGTCACTTGGTAGCTGGCTTGCTTATCAGGCCTGCCACTGAGGTATTGGAGGGCTTGTGTTCAAGTGATCTGTATCTATTTAATAATGGCTCCAAAGCACAAAGGTAATACTGTTGGCAATTTCATTACAGTACATTCTTATAGTTGTTTTACTTTATTATTGTTTATCTCTTACTGTGCCTAATTTATAAATTAAATTTTATCATAGGTATACATGTAGAGGAAAAAGACATACCATAATACACCCAGCGTTTGGCGCTATCTACAATTTCATGAATCCATTATGGGTCTTGAAGTGTTTCGCTTACAGATAAGGAAGGGGTGTTACCATACCAATTCCTGTTCGTCACCCAAGGAGGGCAGCTTCTAGGGTGTATTAATTCTTATGTACTTCTTACCTAATGAGTCCACTTACCCACTGAGATGTCATGTTCTGACTGCTGATGAAAATCAACAAAGAGCCACAGATGCCAGTAGTTGGAAGTGGGATGACTACACTAGAATGGCAAGGCCCTGAGGTATGTGGTACTTCATCGTTCTACCCCCACTACCTAAAGCTGCCTGGTGCTTACTGGGTGCTCAATAAATCCATGCACATTAAATAACATTGTTTACAGGTTAAGTGACTCTCATAGCTAATTTCTGGGGGAAAACCATATTTGGCATTCAGCTTTTAAATTCTCCATCCCTACATTATAACTTCCTTGATCCTTTAGTAAAGTCAGATATTACATCCTTGGGCTGCCCTCTGTGTTGCTGGTGTGGACACTGAAGGAGCAGAAACTATGGAAGCGTAGTTTGCAAGGAGCCCCAGGCAGAGACTAACAGTAAAGCACAGCAAAGGCAGTGGGCAGTGCCAAAGCTAGGAGTGGCATGTCACATATACTCAACATTAAATTTTAGTATATCCTTGTGGCTATTCCTGGATTCTACACTGAGTATTTTCTCTATTCTTTTGCCATTTCAGAAATGTAGTTTGACTCCTTTTATTGTTTCATTTGATTGGTTGATTGATTGATTGTGATTGAGACAGGATTTGTTGTTGTTGCTCTTGTTACCAGGAATTGAACCTCAGGACCTTGTGCTTGCCAGACAGGTGCTGTGCCACTGAGCTATATCCCTGACCCCCTGAGACAGGATCTTGCTATGAAGTTCAAGCTGGTCTTGAATTCACTGTGTAGTCCAGGCTGCCTGGAGCTCATGGCAACCCTCCTGCCTTAGCCACCCGAGTGCTGGAATCACCACTCCTGGCTGGTTTAACTTCTTTTAAATTCACCTGTTTTCCGGCTTGAAAGTTCACAGGATTATTTCTTTTTAATTTATGCTTGCCTAAGTCTCCTTCCACAAATTACCCCTACTAACTCTTAAAGGTGTAGGACTGGGAATGTAGAGAAAGTAGTACATACAGAAGGGTGCAGCTGGGATCCTAGAAGTCAGGAGAGGTGGCACATGGGGAAGCTGTGCTTGTCGGTAGGTTTCGGTGTGTGCGGTAGATTGTATTTCCCATGTTCCCTGGCTGTAACATCTCTCATCTGTCTTGATTATCTAGAGTGTGCCTTAATACTTCTTTACGAGTCCTCAGAGATAAAGTCTGTGATCTCTCCCTTTGCATTTAGACAAATTTGCTTTTTACCAACCAAATGTTGACAGAAGTGACATGGAAGTCAGAGGCTGCTGTAAATGGTGATATAGTTTTATCTTGTTCACTAGAGTACTTGCAGTTAGAACTCTCAGGCATCATGTAAGAAATCTCTCTATTCATCAAGCTACAATGCGTGGCCAAACAAGTGCTCTGGTCCAAAATAATAATCTCTCTCTCTCTCTCTCTCTCTCTCTCTTGATTTGGTTTGATTTGGTTTGATTTGGTTTTTTGAGACAGTATCTCACTATGTAGCCCAGGCTGGCCTTGAGCTCATAGCAGTCCACTTGCCTTAGCCTCTCAAGTGCTGAGGTTACATGTATGCACCGCCACTCCCAGCAATACTAATCTGTCTTGTGCCCAGACACCAGACATGTAATTAGAGGAGCTTTCCAAGGATCGTAGTCACTACCCTTGGAAACATCCTCAGGTAAGATCCTAAATACCAAAGAGAAGACAGAAACCATCCCTTCTGTACTGTGTCCAACTCCCTGACCCACAGAAGTCATGAATCTAATAAAATGGTGTTTGTTTTATATCACTAGCCTTGAAGTAGTTTGTCACTGTGCCACAAAAACTGGGACACCTTCTTGGGTTTGGAAGGAAATGTGGAGTCATGGAAGCAGCTCCCAGCTATGGAGTAACCATTCAGCAGTGGTGTAGTATGAAACTGCAAGGCTGCCCATCTCCACGGGTCACCAACTTTACAGGAGACAAGGTAACAGTTGTCCGTAAAGTTATGCAAAGTAGTTACCTGGTCGCTGTGGATGAACTGTCACCACCAGGACTAGAAGAAAGGGAACTAATATGGAGGCTAGTAATAATCCAGACAGGAAGAAGGCCAGAGCTAGGGCAGTAGCAATGGAGATGGAGAAAGATGTCAGAAATGTTCCAGAGGTTCCAGTAGGACCTTGAGACAGGTGAGAGAAGTCTGGAATGATTTGCAAGTGTTTGCTCACAAAGGATGGTGGTATAATTCCCCAGGCCAGTAACCAGAGGAAAAGGAACCAGTTTGGAGAAGGAGGTGATAGGTAAAGATCAGGAGCTATTGTCTTTGAGGTGATTGAAGAAATGTCTAGGCATTATCTGGACATTTAACAGTGTTGGGCAATAATATCTTCAGGTGTCAAGAGTATATGTTTAATAATTAAAGCCATGGAAGTGACTGGCTTGGCAGTTAGTTGAAGAAGATGCAGGATAAGAAGAAAGGAGAACGTAAGATCAAACACTGGGTAATGAAAATGTTTAAAAGACGGGCCAGAGAAGTTCCATGTCTCTCTTTCCTGCTGTGGTCTTCTCTATGCCCACAATAAAGGCATTTTATTCTGCTTTACTTCTCTCTGCACTGGAAAAACCTATCATATTGGTGGTGTGACTTGGTGCAGGCCGTGTGGCCTTACTAAGGGAAACAGCTTTCACCTCTTGGTTTGGGCCTCCCTGCCAGTGAGTCTTTTTCCTTTGTCTGGATATTTGCTATTGCCAGCCTTCACCCAACACCAGCCTGCTCCAGTTCTCACAGGTGAGCCGCCTTCCTCCTCCATCTCCACAAGCTGACTCTTTACCCTCTTCCTCTCAGTCTGACGCTGATCAGCCAGATGACCAAAACCCCTCACCCCAGTCACCTCAGCCGGCAGCCCACTCCCCTTCTCTCTCTACCCTCCTTTGCTCACTTCTGAGCCTTCTCCATCTCTCAAACCTGCTGTTTGCTTAGCCCCCACTTTCCACACAGCATTCTCTGACCCTACTCCTCCCTCTGCCCCTCTGCCATCATCCCTGCCCTCAGCTCTGTGTGCTCGGCCCCACGCTCAGTTTCATTCTCCTTCACGATTGGTTGACCAGTCCCCAACCTGTCCAGATATAATGTCTGTTTCATCTCAAGGTTCTTCTTCTTTTTCTTCTTCCCCTCCCATGTTGCCTTCCTCTCCTCTGGCCCACCATACCCTATCTAAGAGGGCATATGGTACAAAGTCACAAGATGGCGACTGACAGCCGCATGGTCACTGGTGGCCATCTTGCTTTAAGTCACATGGCCACCAATGGCCATCTTGCTTTAAGTCACATGGTCACTAGCAGCCATCTTGCTGCAGGCCACCTGACCACCCTCTGCCATCTTTCTCTGACTCTATCTGCTTGCTGCCACCCCCTTCTGATTCCACTCACTCTTCCCCATCTCCTAGTTCATCTCAACCTCAATTTGTATGCCCCTTTTGGGAACAGGCTGGCCCTGGGGGACTATCTCATATCCATGTTCCTTTTTCCCTTGCCAACCTGTCCCAAATTAACCACAAGTTAAGATCCTTTTCTGCTGTCCCACAAATATTAGAGAGTTTAAATTTATAATTGTTATGATTACATTTAAGGATGTTTATGTGATTCTAAATACCACTCTCACCTCAACAAATAACTCAGTTATGGCAGATGGCTCCAGAGGAAGCTAATCATAGACACTGAACAAATACTGCTGAAAATGACCCTGGGCCTATTATAGTGCCAGCACAGTACCCCAACTGGGATTATCAAAATGGAGATGGGTCTGATAAAGTACATAAGATGACTGAATGTTTAACTGGGGGCCTTAACAAAATAGCCCATAAACACAATCATTACAACAAGCTTTTAGAACAAGTCCAAGAGGCTAATAAAAATCTAGCTATGTTTCTACTAATACAGACCCAGACTCTCCTGAAGGAGCACTTGTTATTAATTCCTTCTTTATTTCCCAGTCTGCCTCTGATACTCAGGCAAAATTACCAAAAATAAATAAATAAATTAGCAGTGGCATTTGGAGCTCCTAAGACAGGTAAACCCAAACAAGGTGGAGGCACCCAGTCCCCTCCTAGAGTTTACTTCAAGTGTGGCAAAGGCTGGGCATGAGATTGCTCCAAACCATGACCTCCACTGGGGCCCTGCCCGCTCTATAACCTCAAGAGCCATTGGAAGTGCAACTGTCCTACCTGCCAGAAAGCAGGTAAGACATCCACTAGTTCTTTGCCTTCACAGAAGATCTCATGGCCACTGTATTTACTGTTGGCCAATCTGCTTGGTCTTGACACTGAAGAGGATTGAGGGGGTTTGGGATCCCTGACCTCCATTAAGGGGTATCTTTCTTGGGGCCCTGAGTCTCACTGGACATCTCAGGCAAGACACTGTCTTTTCTTATAGACATGAGGGCCACATATAGTGTTCTTCCTGAGTTTTCAGGCCACTGTATTAGATCCACAGTCTCCATAGTAGGAGTTGACAGCCAATCTACATAGCCCCTACAAACAGTACCTATCCACTGCAGGTTCTAAACTCTTTTTTTAACTCACAGTTTTTTAGTTATACCAACATGTCCCACACCCCTTTTAAGTGGTGATCTCCAAAGGCTAACTTCTTCTTTACCTTCCCCCGCCCCACAGCTCTGGTCCACCAAATCCCACTGCAGCACGCTGCCAGCCCATTCCCTCCACTTCCTCCTTCCTTTGTTGACCCCAAAGTCTGAGACACTTCTAACCCCACTCAGGCTACTCATGCTTCACCTATATTCCTATGCCTCAAAGATCCTTCAGTGTTCCCTTGTGTTCCCAAGTACCTACAACCAAGCAACAAGTCCTATCTTTCCTTGGGCTAGCCAACTTCTTTCATCTCTGGATTCCTAACTTTGCTGCCCTAGCTCAACCTCTCTACAGAGCTTCCAAGGGATCCTTATCAGAGCCCCTGGACCCTACCACACCTACATACTCCTCCTTTCATAAGCTAAAAGAGGCTCTTCTAAGGGCCCCAGCCTTCACTCTCCCTAACCTGACTCAACACTTCACCCTGTACACTACCTCTCAAGGTCACAATGCGTTAGGTGTCCTGGGACACAAAAAAGGACACAAAACTTACTGATATTCTTAAAACAAAATAAAGTACTAAAATATATATTAGTCATAGATAAAAAGTTTTAATTTTTTCCAAATTCTTATGAGATGTCTGACTACAAAAAATAAAAATAAAAGAGTTCTGACTAGTCTTTATAATTACAAACTTTAAAAATTATAAAAATTATTATAATTCAATTTGACCAAAAATATGTTTGAGTGCACTCTGATTTTATAAGCAAAATTGTCTTGTGTATGTGTTTTTGTTTGTTTGTCTCTCTGTCCAATTGGTAAACATCTGTTTTATTTGAGCTCAACAAACTTTTCTTCTTGTATTTTTTGATTTTTGAAACAACTGCCTGTAATTTAATTTGAGTTATAGATACATGTTATCTAAGTTAAGGGTACATCTTCCATCAAGGTTGCCAGCTGGTCAAAATTATGTCAGAATTGGTTTTATAAATGTTAAATGTTCATGGAACTTAAAAAAATTGTTAAGATACTTAAGTAAAAAGCCCTATGGTAGGGAGAAGCTGTTGGACAGGACTCCAATTGATGAATAAGGAAGCAGCTGCCTGGAAACATTTTTCCAGTCCTTGTTCATTAATAAGAAGCCCCAATAATCTCCATAGCCTTGTGGGAGATACCCCAATAAATATTGCTCAACATATGTTATTGTGATATGTTTACCCTGGCCATTGTCAGAAGGTTAAGTTTTCAAAAATAAGACAATAAGGTTTTTTGATTAAAAGGTGTTATTGGTACAAAACTAGATTAAAAAACCAAAATAATAATTCATTATTGTCAATTTCATGGTATATTACATGTATTCATGCCTTCCAAATGTATGATTTTCTAAAATGTAAAAGTGGGATTGTTTGTAAAAGTGATAGACATTTTCTTTCAGATTCAGACATCTGCCTTTCTTTTATGCTCCAGATACTCACATTAAGAGGTTCACATCAGGCCAACATGAGGTCATCATTTAAATGTTAACCTTTTAATAAAAACGTATGTGATCTATATGCTATATATATGCCACTACATTTAGAGATTTAGCTCAGCCAATGTTACAAATTTCTTAAATGACATCCTGTGTAAGGACAAGTTGGGTAAAAGCTCCTTATGTATTAGTCATGGATGATGACTAAAAGGGCTATTCTCTTGTGCTACAGAAATGTCATATGCCTGTTATGTTACAATATTATGTATGATTTTTGACTTCTAGTTTTCTTTATAAAACTATACAACTGTTGCCTGTTAACATTCCACAGGGAGTCAACTACTAGAACATCCATGATTGGTAAGAAGTAATAGTTCTCTGGCTCTACTTTATATTTCAAAGTGATTAATACTCAGATAAAATTTTGATAATTAAGTTCAGCGCTCCTATTACAATATAATTTTATTAATCTTCTCTTCTGGATGTTCAACAAGTGAGGTTTGGAGACTAAATTAGAAAGACAGACAGGGTAAGAGGACAGCCAATATGTGGCCATTGGCCTCTGAGGTCAATAAAGATGCAGGACCTCTGCTGCAATGTCATATAACTCAGTTGAGTCCCTGATCTTCTGATCAAGGAGATTATGGGAGCACAGAGAAAAATGATTCTATGGCATATACTGTGCTTAAGGAGAGTCACCAGGAGAAAAAGTCTCCCAAGCTTTCAAAGAAAGCAACTTGGTCAAGCAATGGCTGTGACTCATCCAGATGGCTGATACTGGCAGTAGAACTAAGAAGCACTGTACGTGGTTTCCAGGTAAATCCTGAGGAGATTTAACTGACCTTGATAGATAGCAAGAAGTTGATTTTAATTAATACAGGTCTCACTTTAACTTGGTCTTACATATCCAACAGAAAAGTATACAAGATGTATAAAACAGGCCATGCTTCAAAACCAAATTAATAGCCTTGCAGTGATTACCCTCCAAAACTGCTGTGCCCTCCACATCCTAACAGCCAATAAGGGAAGCACCTGTGCTATGCTGGGAGAATAATGTTGCTACTTTGTAAATAAATCTGGCGTCCTTATGGGTGAGGTAAAAAAAAAAAAAATCTTCCCCACCTTTCTTAAGTATAAATGCCCAGAGATAGAAAAACTCTCTCTCTCCCCCCACACCACGGTCCTGGTGGAATGACACATTTGGGTCATGGGCACCGTTCTTGCTACCTCTTCTGGGCCCTCTAATCATTGTAATAACCTGTGTACTTGTAGGACCCTGCATTTTTAAACTTTTGTCTACTTTTATTCAATCCATGCTCTGCGCAATCATGGCCAACGAACTCGTTGCTGTGGCAGACATCCCCAACACTGACTTCCACATAGGCGGCGCTCATCATCCCCTCACCCCCTATGGTAGCGACACCCCTATTCTGCAGAAAGCAGTCTAAGAGGAGTCCTTGCCACCTCTAACCAAAAGATGGGAATGATGGGTTTCTTCCCTTACTGTAATTCCTGCCAAGTCACTGATGCTACTCATTGAAGGTCACGTGCTATGGCACCAAGCCAGTATGGCGCTGGCCACTCAAGCTCATATGCTAATCTCCACCCTTCTTCCTCTGAGTCACATTACAACTTCCTATTTCCCTTTTTGTAATATCCTGTTTCCTCTTCCCATGCTCCTGCCCAATGGTCTGCCATGTCAGGCAGTCAGCCTCCTAAATCCCACCTCTACCCTGGGCCTATTTAAACTTTGACCCAAGGCCAGGCCCTCAGAAGTTCCACATCTCTCTTTCCTGCTGTGGTCTTGTCTGTGCCCACAATAAAGGCATTTTATTCTGCTTTAAAAAAAAAATCAGTGCAAGAGGATCCCCATAGCAGAATGTGGGGATATAATTTTAGTACTGAGGAGGCTGAGGCAGGAGGATTGCCATGAGTTTGAGACTAGCTTGGGCTACATAGTGAGTTCAAGACCAGCCTGAACTACACAGTGTGACCCTGTCTCAAAAAAAAATCCCCATAAATTCTTTTCTGAAATAAAATTATCAAATAGATAGTAAAAGAAACAGAAGCATCTGGTGTTAAAACAACCAAGATAGTATAATAGGAAATGCCCCACCCAGCCAGCATACCGCAGTTTCTTAGTTGCCCAGGTAATAGTTCCTGTTGCAGTTCTGGTTGCTTCTGTCTCCTAGAAATGGCTGGTCACTGTGATGCATAGCTGGTCACTATGATGCACGTTGTATAAACCAATCCCCAATTGACTTCCTGCTTGCTTATCCCATATAAGCCGCAGACCACCTGAGATCAGGGCCTGACATTTTGGCAGTGATCCCAATCAGTGCCCATTGATGTAAAATAAATCTGCCTTCAAATCTTGGGTGTTGTTTCAGTGTTTCCGTTTGCCATTGCAATAGTAGAGATTTTCAAATGAAAAAGAAAGTAACCAATAATATCCCATATCTCAAAGAGCAAAGGAGATATGGACTGAAATGCACATTGAATCAGTGTGAGGTCACTGCTACCTTTGGAGAGAGCAGTTTCTGTGGAGTAGTGGGAATAATGAACACCAGGCAGTGAACAAGGACTTACTGCAGAGTGAAAAGAAGCATGGGTTCCCTAACCAGGCAGCAGAAGAGAAAGAGCACTGAAATCTGAAATAGCAGGGAGAGGAGGGAGAAAGAGTGGGTGAATGGGATGACTCAGGCCTTTGTCAATTTCACTGCGAAGGCTTTGTCCCTTAGAGAGCAGACGCACTGGTTAAGCAAAAGACTTTGGAGCCCAGCTGCCTCCATTTGTGTCACTGCTGACTAGCTGTGTCAACTTGGGCAAGTTACTGTCTTGGTCTTCAGTTTCCTCATCTGTGAAGAGTAACTGTAATCACTTCTTAGGTTTCTGTGCTTAGAGCAGCACAGAGTAAGCACCCAGTAAACACTAGCTATTATTACTATTACTATCCTCATTTGCAGACTCTTTCTCTCAGTAGTGTGTACTGCTCTCTTGGCCCTACTGAGGCACTTCACCAGAACCTTCGCGCTGAGTTGTATCTCCAGCCTTTTTTAATTTTTTATTTTGGTACTGGGTCTTGGTAAATTGTCCATATGGCATTTAAACTTGTGATTCTTCTGTCTCAGCCTCCCGGCATGCTGGGATTATAGATGTGTACCACCACTGCCTTGTTTGGAGCAGCAATTTTCCAGAGTGTGATCTAGGGACCCATAGGTGTCCCTAAATTCCTTTCTGAAGGTCTGGGAGGTCAAAACTATTTTCATAATAAGAAGACATGGTTTGTCTTTTTCACTGTCATAAGTGTATAATGCAGTCTTCTAGAGGCAATATGATGTGTTATATTGCAACAGATCGATGCAGAAACAAACATGAACACCCAGCTGTCTTCTGTTAAGGCAGGCACAAAAGATTTTCAAGAATGTAAAAGAATTCCACTCTTCTCACCTATTTTTGTTATATTTAGCAAGCAATGTTTATTTTTTATAAAAATGTGTTATTTATGTTAACACGTAATGAGTTTATTTTGTTTAGATGAATGCAAACTAAATATTTAAAAATTGTTTTTAATTTCTAATATGGTAAGTATTCAAGAGATATTACCACATAAACAAAAGCTCTTTGAGATGACAATGATTTCTAACACCACAAGGGGAAACTAGTACCAAAAAGGGTGAAAGTTTTTGCTCTAGAGGCTAAATCAGAACTGTGGTATTAACTAGTTTGTGCTCATTTTTCTAGTCAAACAAGATACTTGCTTTTCCCTAAGAAAATGATTTTCATTCATATCTCTGAATGTTTATAGTGCTGTTCCCTTGGTTTAGAATACTTTATTTCTTTTCCTTGCCTGTCAAAATTCTGCATATCCTCTAAGACTTCCCTTCTTAGAAGATCCACAGAATCAAATACACATACATGTCTTTTGACTTATGTTCTCTTTCGTACTGTTCACCAGGCACAAATCTGGTAATAGCTGTGCTCCAATCTGAGCAGAGAAGTAAGAGAACTACCCTCTTCCCAATTCTCTGTCAAATTTTGTCACCTAGGATCCCGGCAATTTCTCCTTCATTGCGTCTCACAAATCCCTAACTACTGTTTCTGCTTGCAGGCTCCTTTCTTTCACAATTGGACAATTTGTGACTGAATGAGAGAAGCAATACCCTGTTTCCCGTGCCTTTATCTCTGGGATGCAAAAGATATTTTCTTCACAGTCATAATACTTCTGCCAGGTTCTGAGAATTAGTTTAAGCTTATGTAGTAGTTGTAGTCACCGTCATCATCATCACACTCTTTCTAATCCTTGCATACATTTTAATTCCCACAATAATTCTGCAAAGAATTTGTTATCCACTGCTGTGTAACAAATTATCCTCAAAATTCAGTGGCTTGACACAGAGTACTGATTGTCACAGTGCCTGATGGTTGGGAATCTGGGCTGGTTTAGCTATGTCATCTGCTTCAGGGTCACTCACAGGCTGCGGTCAAGGTGCCAGTGGTGGCTGTATTCATCTCTCAAATCTCATCTGGGGGAGGATTTTCTTCCCAGCTCACTCATGTGGCTGTTGGCAGGATTCTGTTCCTCACTGGCTATTGGCTAGAGGTCCTCCCACAAGGGACTCTCTAAATGGTGCTTGCTTCATTGAAGTACATAAGCCAAGAATGTAATAGAGTAGTAAATCTGATAAAATGGAATTCAGTCTTTGTATTCTCATCATGGAAGTGGCGTTCCATCACTTTTGCGGTACAGATGGTCCCCATCTTATGATGGTCTTACAAGTTTTTGACTTTACAATGGTGTGAAAGTAATATGCATTCAGCAGAAACTTAGAATTTTTAATTTTCTCAGGCTAGTAATATGTGTAGGAGGCCAACCTATAAACTTGTACCTGATCGAGGGTCACTGCAGATGAAGCACAAAGAACACAGAATTAGGTTAAAACGGTGGTCGGGGGGAGCAGGGGCTCTTGTATTCCTTTTACAAATAGCTCCTAGTCACTGGTGCACCTTGGCTTTATCCACTCAGACATGGCACAAGCAATCAGAGTAAAACAGGATTCATCTGTCCCCGCCATCCATGGTATACCTCTGAGTAAACAACATGATCTCAACTGTATTAATATTCCCTGTAGCAGGTCAGCATGCACTCATGCCGCCTTGCTCCCTAGTGCTCACAGAAGAGGCCAGTTAGGCCTTAATCTTCCTATCTGGTCTTCCACAAGGATCCTCTCTCACCATACTGGCAGTGGTACTTACCTTCTACTTCCAGCCAGCCACTGATCAGGAGAGTAAACAGCTGATCCTCTATAGTGTACTGTGTCACAAAGCTATGATATTTGGTAGATTGGGTGTATAATATGCATATTCTACTCACAATGTTTTAAACTTATGGTGGGCTTATCAGGACATACCCTGCTGTGAATTGAAGAGCATCTGTATGCTGTTTGTTAGAAGCAAATCACTAGGTCCAGCTCACAGTCAAGGCAAGAGGATTATAAGAGGGCATGGATACCAGAATCACTGAGGTGTATCTTGAAAGATACTTGCACATTCATTTTTCTTGATGGAGAAACTGGAATGCAATGTGGTTCAGTAATTCAACCAAGGTCACTCAGCTAGATAGATTTAAATTTAATTCTGATCCCAAATCCCACTTTTAGTACTTATTTCATACATTCTTACAGTGCGTTTGTCACTGGGGCTATTTCCGTGTTCAACTGTAGCCTCATTAGGGCAGGAAGAGTTTTTGTCCCCTGTAGTGACAAAATGTTGGTAGATAAATGAATTCATGAATGAATCAAAATAGTCCATATGTTAGAACTGCATACAGAAATTGCTAAACCAAGATTCAAAAAAAAAAAAATCCAGCTGGACACGATGGCACATCCCTGGAATCCCAGCATGTGGGAGGCCGAGGTAGGAGGATTACTGTGAGTTTGAGGCCAGCCTCAACTACCTGGTGAGACCCTGTTTCAAAAAAAAACAAAACAAAAACAAAGAAATCCAGGGCACATGGATTGTCAAGTCAGGATTAATTGGGATTGACGAGAGGTTGGGACATGGCTCTGACAGCGATTCTTTCTCTTTGTTCCCTCCTTTTATTTCTTTCTCTGACAGCAATTCTTTATTTTCCAAGTACAGGTGAGTTCCCCGAGGGTCTCGTTCACATGCACATTCTGATTGGTAAGTCCTGGGTCGGGTCTCTGATCTGGCATTCGCAGCAAGCTCCGAATAATGCTGTGTGGCTGGTGCCAAGAGCACACCTGGGTGTGGGGGGGCCAGGAGACTGTAGGGTTTCAAGTGATAGATAGAGCTTAGCTCTGGCAGCAGCAGAGGGGGTGAGCAGGAAGCAGGGAGTGAGGATATTGAAAGCGGGGTAAGAGTGGGATGAGGAGTGCTTGGCAAGGGAAAACAGAGGGGAGGGCTCCCTGGAGACTTGGTGGATGGGGTTCGCCTGTGTGTTCACCAGGAGCAGGGGTGCGGGGAGAGGCGGCTTGGACATGGGGACTCACGCTGAGCATCGGTGGCCGTGTCAGTAGTGGTGCTCAGGACATAGCAGAGGTCTGGGCTGGGGGTACCCCAGTGTAGGAAGGCCAGGAACGTGGGGAGCGGGTGCCCTTGGGAGAAGCAGGTGCCAGGCAGGGAACACTGTGTGCCGTGCAAGTGTCTTGGAACGGGGCATGCACAGAGACACAGAGTGCTGGAAAAGGAGCCAGAGTTTGCCTGGGGTAGTCAGGTCAGGCTCATTGGAGCTGGCAGGGTCTGAGTGGCATCTTGATGGTGACCAGAATTTCGTAGGTAACCAGTGAGGGAGTCTTGTGCAGATGAGGCCAGCACATACAGAGGCCACCGTGAGGGCACCATTGTACTGAGGGGGTACAAACAATCATGGGAAGCTAGGTGTGGTTGGGCACACCTGTAATCCCTGCACTTGGGAGGCTGAGGCAGGAGGATTGCTGCCAGTTCAAGGCCAGCCTGGGATGCATAGTGAGTTCAAGGCCAACCTAATTACATAGCAAGACTGTTGAGTCTTAAAACATACATACATACATGAATAATCCAGGATGCAAAACAGAACATGGGTTAAGGTAAAAGAAGGAAGCAGAGAGGCAACCCAAATACACTTCTGACCCCATGGAGTTCTTCAATTTTCCTTTTCCTTCTGTTTTGGTTAGCAGAGATATTTTCTGTGTATTGCCAGAATTCAGACAGTAGAATAGCCAAGAATGCTCAAAAGGTGTTGTCAATAGAGCCATATCCACAACCCTTCTGAAATGTATTTATATTGTGCTTGACAGAAAATCCTAGCCTATGTCACTGTGATGCTGAAAAGGGGGGGGGAGGTGGCAGCTGAAATATTTATCCTAAAAAAGATGGAAGAGGCAAAACATTTCTCCCAAATCTGGATGTTTGGATTATTCCTTTACCTCACAATAATTGGGTTATTCATATATTAATAAAGTGTTGCCTATAAATGTTACTGTTCCAAATAAACCTGACTTTATTGGTAGAAACTTTCAGCGTACATTTTGTTCATGTAGTTCTGGAGCTCCTGTTTTTTATGGAACTTCTGTAAGATTTTTTCAGATACCATGTCATGCTGTGGAAGGGGCGTGGCTTCCACAACTTTTACTAGTTAAGTGAGAGCACACTGAGGAATAGTTATTGGATCCACCACTTTCTCTTTTACTGTACACTTAGAATTTATTATTCTGGCCAGGGTCTTATAAAAAGTATGAGTCTGAAAAACTGAGCCAAATCAATAACAGGGTGGCCCCTTATTTGAAGGGTAAGAAACTGGTTGTCAAGTCCAGGGTCTGTGATAGTGATATTTCCACTTAGTGCTGGTCAGGAGATATTGGCCCACTTTACGTGGCCATCATTTAAAAACATCTATCTGATGCACCTTGGAGCCATGCTCTTAAATGAAATAAATTGGAGACACATGTTTAAATAGTGCATTGTGTCTCTGGTGTGGTAAACTGAAAGGGTAAATAAAGACCAAAATGTATAATAGGTATTGGGAAATGGGAAGAAAATGTTCAAATGAGAAGAGAAACAAGGGAGGGGAAGGGGGAAAAGGAAAAGAATAAAAGGAAAAAAATAGAAACAAAGCTTTGTAAATGAGGGGAAGAGGGGTTGGAGGGGATTGGGGTAAAAATAACCATGATATATGTAGGTACAAATTCCATGTATAAACGTGAATGTAATCACAATGTATATCTAATGTGTACTAATAAAACTGATTTTAAAAATTTATCTGAAAGTGAGATTAACAACACTTCTGAAAACAAACATTTTAAACCTATTAATTAGATAAGTTGGTGCAGTACAAGAACCTATTCTGAAAAAGTCACCTAATGGCAGCTTAAGCTTTTAAAAAAAAAACGTATTTCCAGGTATAAGCAAACAGTTAACTGAGCAACTCCTCCATGGCCTGGGTACTTGGAGACATAAATTCCATGGTTGGGCTGTGAGCTCTAACTTTCAAACTACCATTCTGTTTTCTACTTCTGTTAATTCAGTGAGGAAACTTAGAGAAAGCTACCTGGGAAAAGTCTCCAGAAAATCCTGTACTTTTGAAAACATACAGATATATCTGTATAATCCTGTAAGTTTACTGACATTATAATGTTGAAGAGTTGTGGTTTTTTTCCTCCTTTCTCTTTGTGGTGCTGGCAGTGAAACCCAGGGCTTCACATCAAACATGCTAAGCAAGCACTCTACCACTGAGCTATACACCCAGCCCAGGAGCTGCTATTTGGAAGTTTAGTGCAGATGAGGCCCTTCAGAGGGCGAGGATCTAGAGATTAAAGCATTATACAAATAACGGCTTCCTAAGAGCAGATCTGCACATTTAAAAATTTGTTCAGCTGTCAAAGATAGATTTTGTTTTTCTCGGAATTTTGCGCATATGCTCACAATGCTTCTGTTTATAGGGTTAGATAGGTCATTTGATACTGTCAAGCAGCATTTGCCATTGTTGAGCAAGACTCCTCTAGCCGTAAAACTATGCTAATCTCTCCAGGACATTCATTCCTCAACTCTTTGCTGACAGTACACAAGTTATCATATAGCCTGCATGGGAGAGTGAGGTACAGTTCTATTTTCAGCTCACCCTCTGGCTTGCTCTGTAACCTTGGGAAAATCACTTCTAGGCCCTGTGCCACAAACCTGCCATCTATAAATCAGGGATGGTTAGTAACCCTCCTCTGGCCAAGTCAGCAGAAGACATGAATTCTGGAGCTGGGCAGTTTAGAAGTTCAAAATGCAGAAAGTGCCTTTTATGTATTAAATTTTTAAAAAACTTTTCTCACAGACCAGCCTTCTTGAACATTTTTGAATCTTCTTTTTCTTGAGTATTTTCTTGAATATTTTTCTTCTACTAACACGTCAACATAGTAAAATGATTTTTCAAAATTTGGATGGCCTAACTAAACTCCTTCCTGTTGCTAAGAGTGGGAAACAAAATTTCAGTCTTACATGTTCATTTCCATTTCTTCCAGCCAGTATCCAAGGTGCATGCAAACATTACTCCCACTGGTTTGCCATGGCAGGGCCATAAGTAGATTTTGCTCACTTTATTTTGGGTGAAGATCCATATTTTTAGAACAAGTGGGATTTTTAAAAGAAGTCACAGATTTAAGCCTTTGAGAAACTTAAAACATATCATGTTATTTTCTTATCCTTACCATAAAGCACATTTTAGCTAGAGCGTCCCTTGCTTTTAAACACAGTCTAAGTGAATTCATCCCAGATATCCAATTTAGGTGTCAACAGCACTCCCTAAGAGTAGCAGTAATTTCCAAAAGGCTTATTTTCTTTTATCTTTTCTATCTCTAAACCTCTGCTTCCACATGTACTACCTTTTTCACAGTTCTAACTGCCTTGCCTTCAACTTCTTCCCTGGCTACAAAACCCCGTTTACACAAAGCATTAATGAGATTTTAAGATTTGGGGAAATAAACCAGGTGTGGTGGTGCACAACTGTCATCCCAGCACTTGGGAGACTGACGCAGGAGGATTGATGTGACTCTGAGGCCAGCCTGGGTACACAGTAAGTTCAAAGTGAGACCCTGTCTCAAGAAACACAGACACACACACACACACACATGATCTGGGGAAATGACTTTAAATGTGTATATCAGACCCCTTCCTTCTTTAAAAAGTCCACTTTCCCATCCTATCACTAGAGAGTTCACCTCAGCCCTTCATTCAGGACACACAGCCTTCTTACCCTCTTGAGTTGTCTCTTCTGTCTCTTTGCGTGGCTCATCTCTCCTTACCATTTTATTTTTCTCTTTCTGATGAACAAAGATAAATTCCTCTCATTTTCATGCAAAGCAACTTTTTTGGGTTGCCATGGCTTCTGCTCATACCCGTATTTTCATATCTATATCCAAATTAGTTTATGAGGGTATTTTTTCAAACAAAGCCAGTTTTATCCCCCTAAGCGGGACCTTGTATCATTTATTATTAAATTTCTTGCTCATTATACTCAACAGTGTACATTTATGTATGCTCACTGTCTACAGCAAATTTATATTGTTTTTCTCATTATTTTACATACACTTCCCCATTTATTAATGTAGCCCTTGTTTGCCACCACAATACATGTCCTCCAAATTATTAGGTGTTTAAGTTACTTCCAGTTTTATTTTGGTTCACACTATAAATAATGTTGTTATAAACACTGAGGGAAAATTGATTTTTCTCATTTGGATTATTCTGAGGAAATAATCACTTGATGGAAACAAATAACTTCATAATCTTGCAATTTACTGTCAAAAAAGGTTATTCTGCTAAATCATTTTACTGTATTAACTTATGAATTTAGCCACTTTTCTTACTCCATAAGTATTGTCTTTTGCATTTTCAGTTAGAATTGGGGCAAGGTTAGTAATTTCTCCACATTTTGCTTCTCTGGGTTTCTTCTGTGCTTCATATACTATGACTTTTGTTCAGTGATGTCTGGGTATTGATTTTAGCATCTTTATTAAGACATAATTCATGTACATATAATTCCTCCATCAAAAGTTAATTCAATGACTTTTGTGCAGTTTTCATCACAATCAATTTAAGAGCATTTGTCCTGAAAGAAACTTCCCAGCCCCTAACCGTCCTCCTCCCAAACCATCCCCTCTTCAGGCATAGACAACCACTGATCTACTTCCCATATCTGTAGATCGGCCTGTTTTGGACATTTGAGCTACATAGAATCATAAAATAGGTAGTCCTTACTGACTGACTTCTTTCATTAGCATAATGTCCTCAAAATTTGCTCTCAATATGCTGCAGCATATCAGTACTTCGTTCCTTTTTTATGTTGAATAATTTTCCACTATATGGATATATCCCATTACTTTATACATTCATCAGTTGGTTGGTATATAAGTTATTGCTCATTTTTGTCCATTATGAATACTATTGCTATGAACATTTAGGGTTTTTGTTTTCAATACTGGAGATTGAACCCAGGGCCTTCACACTGAGTAACATCCCCAGTCTTTTTTTAACATGGTTTACTTTGAGACTAGGTCTCATTGAGTTGTTCAGGCTAGGCTTGAACTTGGAATCCTTCTGCCTCACCCTGTCAGAGTGCTGAGGTTATGTACGTATACCACTACACCCAGAAAATATTTAGGTTTTGTGTGGACACATTTCACTTCTGGGTATCATTCACAGGAATGCAGCTTCTGGGTCATATAGTAACTCAATGTTTATATGAATGACTGCCAGACTGTCCTTCAAAGTAGCTGCACCATTTCACATTTCTGCCATCAGTATAAAAGGGTTCCTGTATTGGTCTGCTAGGGCTACCAAAACAAAATGACACAGACTAGGTGGTTTAAACTTCAAAATTTTTCTCAGCTGGGTGTAGTGTTGCAACCCTTTTAATCCTAGTACTCAGGAGGCAGAGGCAGGAGGATTGTAGCCCAGCGTGGACTACATAATGAGTTCAAGGTCAGTCTGTACTACATAGCGAGGCCCTGTCCCAACAAATTACCCTTGAAATTTTTTCCCACATAGTTGTAGAGACTAGAAGACCAAGACTGAGGTGTCAAGAGGCTTGATTTCTCCCAAGATTTCTCTGCTTAGCCTTCAGATGGATGCTTTTTCCATGTCTTCTCATGGTCTTTTCTCTGTGTGCATACATGTCTGGCATCTCTTCCTCTTCTTACAAGGACACCTGTAACACCATAGTACGGCCCCACTCTTGTTTCCTCCCTTAATTTTAATTACTTCTCTAAAGGGTCTGTCTCCAAATACAGTCTCATTGGGAGTTTGAGCTTCACTATAAGAATCTTAGGGGACTACAATTCAGTCCATAATATTAGTCAACACTTGTTACTATTTTAAAATTATATATCTGCATATACATTACATTATGCATATAATATATTATGATATGTATTTTTATTATTTCCATCTGAGTGAGTGTGAAGTAATATCTTATTGTGGTTTTAATTTGCATTTCCTTGACGGCTTCTAATGGCAAGCATCTTTCCATGTGCTTATCGGCATTTGTACATCTTTGGAGAAATACCTATTCATATCCTTTACCCTGAGTTAGTTATTTCTCACAACATATAGATTTTCTATTGTAGATTACATGCAGTACTGATTGACTATATAGACCTAAAACATACTAGGAACAACCATGGGGAGTTTTTTGAAATTTTGGAGGGTAGTAACAGCCATTCTAAGATTAAACAAAAACCCTAAAAACATTTAAAAAACCAATTAATGTTATCATGCAAAAATAAAAAATAATTTATTACAAAAAATAATCAAAGCCCAAAGACAAAGTGGATAAAAGTAAACTAAAAATTGAGTTTAATAGCATATTGTATAGTTCAGTAGCATATTGTGTAGCATATTGTTGAAATAGGCACACTAGTAAATTGCACTGGGAACATAAATTGAAACAAACTGTATGGAGAGCAATTTGCCAACAGTTACCAGAATTTTTATAGTTCTTACCTAAACATCTAGCATTCAACACCCAGGTATTTAGCCTACACATACATTTGCTCACATGCGAACTGACTATAAGAATACTGACTGCAGTATTGTTTTGTCATATTAAAACACAGAAAATGTTCAAACAATTTGATGAAATACTATGCAACGGAAACCATCCAAGACAGTGATAAATGAAGAAACGCAAGGTGGCAAAACAGTGTAAAGCAGTAAAGCAGTGTGTATGTACGTGTAATTTTTTAATGCACAGAATGTCTTGGAAAGATTATGCAAGAAATTGGTTAATGATGGTAGCCTGACAGGAGAGAAAACTGAAGTCAGAGCAGTGGAGAATGGAAACTTACATTTTCATTGAATATATTTTTGTCATGATTGAAATTTTAACCATGTCACACATATTGCCTAGTGTCAGAGAGAGGGACAGACAGACAGATTGTCTTTCACAGTGCGTCAAGGCCACCAGAACTTCAGACTAACACAACGCTTTCATTTCTAGTCTTCCAGAAATCCAGCCCCCACCCATTCCATCAGGACTTTGGCATCGCCTACGACTGCTGTGGGCTCCCCAGGTACCGGTCTCCGCATTGCTCTTCCATCGTATTGACCTAGAGGGGGTGTGGCCGGCCCTCAAATACTCGTTCTGCAAACAGCAGACAAAGAAATTTTTGTCTCAAAAAGGAAAGACCCGCAAAATAAAGTGTTCCTATGCCTCCAACTGTTCTACATCTTTTATTCGATGAATATGCTGCCTCAAACCTGGACAGTGCTGGGAAGGTGGGCACTGAGGACGGTGGAACAGGAGGTGTTGACGGGCTACTGAATGCTGTGGGGAGGCCTGCACGCCCCTCTTCGCCTCCGACTTCCCGCGCTCGGCGCCTATTGGCTGGCTTCGACGGTGGGCGGGCCCTACGGTGCGGAACCAGGCTCTTGAGATCCGTACGGCGGCGCCAGAGGCGCGCTGGGAGCTGTGCGGTGCAACGCTAGTGCCGCGCGCCATGCCCCGGGACTGTGTTCCTGCCGGGACTACCCCCGGGCCGGCAGCGCCGGACCTGGGCCCTACGACAGCCGGGGAGCCGGGGGTGCCGGACCCCCTGAAGCGGTGAGCGCTTCCTCTGCTCTGTGCTCTCCGCCCTCGCCCGTCCTTTGGGGCAGTTGGCAGAGGGTGGGCAGGCAGGGGCGGACCGGCAGGGAGCCGGCAGCCGGCGTCTGCTTGGGACCAGGTCCAGATTTCTCGAGCGACTGTCACTTCTCAGGCTCCTTGTCTTTAGTGGTTAGCAAGTTTCGTCTAAGAGCGAGCAGCCCCGAACGCCCGGCACGGCCCCGGCCATTGGTCCTCGGCCTCGGAGTCCCGGCAACTTCCTGGGGTCGGGACGGGCTCGGGGCACGCGCGGTGCGGTGCGCGCGGGGTTGGGAAGTCCAGGTTAAGCGAAGGATCGATCGCTCACACTGCGGGGTATTGAAAGACTGGGGCGAGGGGTCGCGGTATAGCTTCTTCGTCGAAGTAGCTCGTATCTTTTTTTGAGATCGCCCTTTCCCCCTCCCCCTAAATTACACACTGTAGAGTTGCATAATTTGCTGTCTCAGCCAAAAATACTTCCACCCCCCCCAGCATTTGAATGCAAAATTGACACTTTCCCTCCTGAATAAATTATGAGCTTATTTATTTGATGGTAAAAGATTTCATTCATTGACGAATTTCCCGGAGAACAGAAAAATGAAAGGAGTCACGGATAGGTTTTTTTAAATGCATAGTGTGTTGAGTGATCGGTGTGGAGCGATTATTTTTGTTTCTCCGCTTCGCTTAGGCGTGCTTTTACCCACAGCTACCGGTCCGCGCTCGGTTTCCAGATTTTGGAATGGTATAAATAGCGCCCCCGCCCCCATCCCACTTAAGTCGGCCACACCTGGCATCTTCCTCGCTCAGCTGCGGACTCGGGTCTGACCCCCGGCGAAGGAGAGGCTGTCCTGCTGCCTGGCTGTTTATTGCGCGATTTGGATGTTTCAGGAGTCACAAGGGACGTTGCTCACGTCTCCGCCTTGGAAGCACCACACAGCAGTATCAGCTCCTTTCCTGCTTTTCTTCCGGGTGGAGTAGTGTGAATCGAGATTTGGAAGAATTACCAGGCTCGCTCTAATACAGCAATACCAGTAGTGTGTTGACTTCTCAATCTTTGTGGCATTTGTGTGAGTTGCTAGGAGAGTGGAGAAAATGATGAACATTTTGGAGAAATGGGATGCTTTGATGTTATGGCATCCTTGGCGCATGTTTCTAGGGCCAAGTTCCAATGACATTGTTCCCTGCCCTTCCCCAGCTTCCTGGGTTGGTATGAGTGGAAAAGGAGTGCGTATTTCTTATCTTGCAAGTAGAGAAAGACTGCTAGTTTGACAAAAAAAATGCTGTAATTTTTTAGTCTGGCTTCAGAGGATCGGAATATCATGAGTTATTTTATAAAATGATGGGAGATGGTGGTGTACTGTAATTATTATTACTGGAGGGTTGGAAAATACAAGTGCTCCTCTATTTTATTCAGTGGTAGGAAAAATTTAAGTACTTTCAATGTACCCTTTAAAATTACCAGTGCTATTAATTTACTTGCAAAATAAAAATGCACTCCTTACTTAGCTTTTCTATTCATCTGTTTTTGCATAATTTTAGAGGACATAGGCATTGTTTTGCTGTCTCTAGTTAGGATTCTTGATGTCTTTAAATTTTAAGTGTGTCTTAGGAAGGGAGGTTATAAAATGTAGTATTTCCTTGCTTTTTGCCTCGGTGGTTTGTTTATAGTGGCAAGGAAACTTGATAATGGTTTATGAGAATATAGTGGTTTGAAGAATTTGTTGGGATTGCTCTTTTCTTTTAAAAATGTGCATTGTAACTTGTAGGATTGTGCAGTATGCTGTATCTCATCCTTTTTTTTTTTTTAAATGGTACTGGGGATTGAATTTAGGGCCTTCACGGCAAGCTACCTTCCCAGCCCATTTTTATTTATTTTGAGATAGGGTGTTGATAAATTTCTAAGTTGCCTATGCTGACCTTGAACTTGAGATCCTGATGCTCTAGTCTTCTAAAGTATTGGGATCCAAAGAAATTTTTGATGCCCAGATAATCACTTGAATGCAACACTGGCATTTTTGTTTACTAAATAACAAGTTTTGCTCTCTTGTTTTATGGCAGTATATCATCTATTATTAGAGAAATTTTGCCAAAACCACACCTAGTATTTTCAGTCATATATTTTGCAGGACTATTTTTTTCAGTTGGTTCAGGCTTGCTTTCACCCACAACATATACCCAAGTGCCAAATTTGGAATGGTGTTACTAGTGTTGAATATGTAATTTTGGGGGGAGTGGGAAGGTTTATAGGTTGTATTAAAATTTAATTTCTCTCCATTGAAATGTCAGCGCAACCAGAGACTATGATGACATTTTCTCCTGCAAAAAATGGATATGATAAAATCTTTCAGCAATTTTAAATATTAGGACCACTGATGTTAAATGCTAAAATTTTTTCATTAAGTTGGGAGGTGATGAGAACTTGTCTTTGTGTCGTCTCTCAGTGACTTGCCATGGCTAGCAGATCTCCTTCCCCCAAGCCTCAATATATTCTTTGCAGCATTCATGCAGGAGCTGTGTGGCTTTTTTGCCTTACATGTGTCATCTATGGCCATACCACCCTGAACACACCCAATCTCATCTGATCTTGGAAGCTAAGCAGGGTTGGACTTGGTTATACTTGGATGGGAGACTTACATGTGCCAACTTTTGGAGTTTGAATTCTCTATCAAGATTTAGTTGGCTAGCTGAGAGCTCATAGATCAAATCAGTAAAACGTTGTTTTCCCTTATATTTGCTTTACTATTAAGAGTTAATCAAGATTTTTGGAGGACATTTTGCCCATACCTGTTAAAATCTTTGCGTTTTAAGATACATTTTGACCCAGCAGTTTCATTTCTAGGAATTTATCCTAAGAAAATTAATAATGGACATGTACACAGGATTTGTTGTTGAAATGCTTGCTGCAGTTGTTTATGATGATGAAAATTTGAAAACACTGCCAAGTGTGGTGGCACATGCCTGTAATCCCAGTACTTAGGAGGATGAGGCAGAAGGATCATTGTAAATTTGAGGCCAGCCTGGGCTACAAAGTGAGTTCAAGGCAGACGGAACTGCATAGCAAGATCCTGTTTCAAAAGACAAAAAAAGGGGCTGGAGGTATAGCTCAGTGGTGTAAGTGCTTGCCTGCTAAGCACTAAGGCCCTGAGTTCGATCCCCGGTACCGGAAAAAAAAAAAAAAAAAAAAAAAAGACAAAAAAAAAAAAAGAAAAAGAAAAAGAACATTAAATATCCCTAAGTAGGAAAACGGTAAAATAATTTATTTGATAGAATGCATACTATATAATAACTTAATATTATCTTAATATACCATAAAATTATGCAGCCATTAAAAATCATGTAAAAGAAATTGGGCATAATGAAAAGATGTTCAGAATAGCAAAGTAAAGGGAGCCAGGTGTGGAGGCACTTATAATCCCAGCAATTGTGAGGTTGAGGCAGAAGGATTGCTGTGAGTTCGAGACCAGCCTTGACTATGTAGTAAGTGTAAGGCCAGCATGAATTACAAAGTGAGAGCCTGTCTCAAAAAAAAAAAAAAGGTAAAAAAAGAAAATTCTTAAGATATCTGAATATTACCTCATTTTGGTTAAAAAGGAAATAAGCATAAGGGATTCTGAAGTTTGGTAAAGACTGTAACTTTTAGTATTCAGGTCTGACACTTTTTGTGTAGTTTTTGAGGCAGAGTCTTGCTATTTAGTTCAAACTGGCTTGGAACCACGAGGTGGTCCAGACTAGCCTCCAATCTGCAGTGATTGGCCTTCAGCCCTGAGAGATTATCGCCATGCCCACCATACCTGGCTTCAGGCTTGCCCCTGGGAAAGAATTTTTCCTGCCTACCAAAGTTTAAAAACCTTTTAGTTATATTGAAAGAGAAGAAAAAAGAAAGAAAGAAAAAAAAGCAAGGCTGTGTTCACATATCTAGGGATTAAAACCATTCTGCCTTTGAAGTCATCATCAAATGCCAAGAAATGAATGGGGAGTTTTCAAGTATCTTTCTTATGCACAGAGTTTACTCCTTTCTGTTTTATTTGAGGTTTTATCATTTTACTATAGGTTGATGTAGCTGTTGTTGTGAGGATTAGGTGGCAGTTAGGTCCTCAGCTGGCATGTAAGCATGCAAGTTTAGTGTGTGTGATATGGCTGTGCCAAATGTATATCAGAGTGTTAGAAAAGCTACATCTAGGCAGGTTGGATTTTTTTTTTTTTTTTTTTTGGCAGTACTGGGGATTGAATTCAGGACCCTGTGCTTGCTAGGCAGGCACTTATTCCACTGAGCTATATCCCCAGCCCTAGGCAGGTTGGATTTTGTGGGATTATTCTCTTAAGAACTGGGAGCAGTTATTCAGCTGTAACTACAAAATAGGGTTTTCATACATGAAAAATAAAGTGAAATCTATTTTTTAAAAAAGAAAATTATATTGTAATTTTGAATCAAGATAAGGAGGTAGGACTTAAAATGTTTTATTTTTATTATTGTTTGTCTTTTTGAGATAGTTTCGCTATGCGGTTCAGGCTGGCCTTGAACTCACTTTATAGACCAGGCTACCTTGAATTTGCAGTGATCCTCCTGTCTCAGCCTCTCATGTGCTATGATTACATGTGTGAAAATGTTTTTAAAAATTATTTGAGTAGGCAGTAATTTCAGAGAGTTAAAAATTGAAAACTGAAAAGAGCTTACAATGAAAAATATCTTTCTTTGCCCTGTTCCCTAGTCCCTCAATTCCTGTACCTGTAATTTACCTGCCATGGGAAACCATTATTAAAAGGTTATTGTTTAATTTTCCAGAGATATGTTATGGATACACAAGTGAAAACAGATTTATACTTCCCCTCATTGCAGTTTTCTTCCATCCATTTAAAAAAAAATATTATATATATATATATATTTTTTTTTTTCCACCTTTTTTTGCTTTTGAGACAGGGTCTCCCTCTGTAGTTAAGGCTGACCTTGAACTCTTCATGTAGCCCAGGTTGGCCCAAACTCAATGATCCTCCTGCCTCAGCCTCCCAGGAGTGCTGTGATAACAGGTGTGCACCACCACACCCAGCTCTTCCATTGCTTTTTCCTATCCTACAGTGTATCTGAGAGATCTTTTCATATGAACACATGGAGAGCATTCTCAGTAAAAGTTGTTTTTGTAAGTGATTCACTCAGCAAGAGAGAATTTTAAAAAGAAGATGACCTTGATAAACTTTGAAGAAAGGCTGGGTGGGTATCATGTACCTGTAGTCCTAGCACTCAAGACGTTGAGGTAGGAGGCTGAGATTGAAGGATTGTTTGAACCCAGGAGTTCGACACTAGCCTGGGCAACACAGCAAGATCCTGTCTTAAAACAAAGAAAAGGCTGAAGTGGTCATACAGGGAAGAGTTTTCTTTGAGGTTGGAACATTGAATACAGTATTCTTGCTGTGTGAAGAAATTTCTTGGAGAACTTATGCATGAGGTAAGGCATTATAAAATTTGCTAGTTTAATTAATCACTAAATTGATTTTTTAATGTGTGCATGGTATTGGGAATTGAACCCCAGGCCTCAGACATGCTAGACAAGTGTGCTATTACTAAGCTACAACCTCAGCACTTTTTCTCAAAACTTTTATTTAGAGATAAGAACTTGCACATTTTCCCAGGCTGACCTTGAATTTGTGATCCTCTTGCCTCAGCCTCTTATTAAATTTTTTAAAAAATGTTTTGCTTAAAAGTCAAAGTAAGGGGCTAGGGATAATGCTCAGTGGCATAAATGCCTGCCTGGCAAGCATAAGGCCCTGAGTTCAATTCCCAGTACCAAAAAAATTAAATAAATGATAATAATAATGATAAAAGTCAAAGTAATATGTATACATCATTGAAAAGATAAAGCAATTCTTGAAGATTTACCTTAAAAATATCGTACCCTTGTTATTTCCTTTTTTGTGTTTCTTTGAGGTCATCACTTTCAGCTCCTTTAACTCTTCTAGTTTTTTACTACTGTCTTTCTAAAAGTATACTTATAACCATATTTTCACATAAATGATTTAGATGTTGTTGACTTTTTTGATCCATTTGGCAAGGATTTAAGTCCTTACTCTAACCTGTGTCAACTTGATCTGGTTGAAAAATACTCCAGGGGCTGGGCTTGGTGGTGCACACTTGTAATCCCAGCACTGGGGAGGCTGAGGAAGGAGGATAGAAGTGAGTTCAAGACCAGCGTGGGCTACAAAGTGAGCTCAAGGCCAGCCTGAACTGCATAGTGAAACCTTGTCTCAAAAAGACAAAAAATTAAAAAAAAAGAAAAAAAAAAGAAATACTCGGGATTTGTAAAGAACATTTCTGGGTGAATCCTGGAGGCGAGGGAGGCTGAAGAGGTAGCTCAGTATGGAAGTCATGGGTTGAATCTCTACTATGGCAAAAATATAAAAGAAAGGAAGACAGGCAGGAAGACAGGATAGGAGAGAGGGAGGAAGGGAAAAAGAAAATAGAGTGTCGTCATGAAATAGTAGTAGGGCCCTGGGAAAGAGGCCATCAGAGAACAAGCCAAATCAGAGTTTTGTTTTTACTATTCTTTCAAGCACATGCTTTGGGATTTATGTATCTTTGCTACTGTTTTTACAAATATACTGTTGGGTTTGTCTTTATTAATGCCCTCTTCATGTTGTTGGGTTTTATTCTTTTCCTTACTGTAAATAATGCTTCTTTTATACTTTTTTTTGACAGATAATGTACATTTTGATGGGGTGTAGTTTTGGTACATTTATATGTGTATTGGCCAATTGAGAAAACTTAGATTATCCACCATCTCACATATTTATTGTTTTTGTGATGAGGATGTTCAAAATCCTTTTTTCTAGTCATTTTGAATTATATGGTACAGTATTATTGACTACAGCCACACTTGGTGTAGTGCTTCTCCTACCTGGCTGACTTTGTACCCCGTAAGCAGCCTCTCCTGTTACTCTGCTTCTCCTCCCAGACTCTGGTGACTGCTGTTCTGCTCCCTAGTTCCTTGAGCTCAGGTATTCTAGATTCCATAGAAGAGCAAGATCACTGTGACATGTTGGGTTTTTTTTTAAAACCTTACTAAAGGTGTTTTAGGCTTAAACTGCCTCCTAGACACTGTTTAGGTCCTACGACTTTTATCCTATTGATCTAATATATCTCCTTTTCATCAATTCTAAATTTTTTCCTTTTAGTACTGATCTCTTTTTATCCAAAGATTATGTATTAACATACTTGTTAATTTCCAAGTACTTACAATTTTTAAAAACCTTTGCTATTTGGAATTCTGTTGAATGATTAGAGAATGTAACAAAACTTCCCAGTTAAATTTTTTGATTATTTTATTTTATTTTTTTGAGACAGGGTCTTGCTATGTAGTACAGGTTGGTTTTGAAATCACTGTGTAGCCTCGTCTGACCTCAAACTTGCAGCAATCCTCCTGCTTTAGACTCCAGAGCGCTGGGATTACAGCTGTGTGCCGCCATACCTGGCCAGATCTGTTTATTTTAAAAGACACTATTTTGTGAGCATTTTTATTCTGTCAGTTTTTCACTTTTTACAGGATGGGGTAGCTAGTCAGGTAGATAGAATATATGCCATGTATTTACAGGTTATGACATTATGTACTTGGTTAACTATTATGTAACTACTACTTGTTTGATTTTACTATTATGTAATTATTTGTTTAATATTTTTCTATATAGGCTTAGTTCTCTGTTTTGAACTTTGTTTAACAGGGGCAGTTTGGATGATAAAAATTTGAAGACAAGGGAAATAAAGAAGTAAAAGCAGAACAAAAAGATTTAAGCCTTTATTTTTCCAGTGCAGGTGATTGAATCAGGGCCTCATCCCTGCTAGGCAAACACTCTCTCTCTGAATTACATCCTTAGCCCAGAATTTTGGATTTTTTTAAGCTGAGTGTGGTAGTGCACTCCTGTAGTGCCAGCACTGGGGAGGCTGAAGCAGGAGAATTGCTGTGAGTGACCTAGCTAGACCATCTCAAAAACAAAACAAAACAAAAACAAAAACCCAAAACAAACCCATGACTTTTTAGAAGTGACTAAATGTTCCAAGAAGTTAAGCAAGACTTCACAGAAGGCTGTTAACCATCAACCAGAGTGGAGGAGGCCTTGAAAAGACTGCTTTTTGCTTTGCTAGTTGTACTAAGAACTAGTAAATGCTAATCCTTAGTAAAACTAGTCCATAGCTAGTTTTACACCATGACTTCTATCTCGTGGTGGATATTAAAGGGGAAGAGGACAGAAAACACCACACGGACAGTATATTACACAGTCTTTAATTAGCAGCCAGCGAATGTGGTTACACATACAGAAATCTGCACTTCTGGTACCAGCGACTTGGGAGGGCTGGGACACTGGAGCTGCACTAGCACCTGGCAGCTGAGGCTGGAAGCACCTGTCTTCTTTTCCTTCTTCTTTTTTTGGTAGCACTGAGGATGAAATAAAGGTTTTGCACATACTATGCAAGTGCCTTACTACTGGGCTACCCCTAGCCAGTAACTGCCGTTTAGAGAGTAAGTATTGCCCCTTCCCAGATGTGAGGTGTTATTCTTTATCTCTTCTTTTTAAAAAAAAATTAGTATAAGCTTACAATACAGAATAGTGTTTATTTTGGGGAGTTGGTACATGCATATAACTCACTTTGATGATTTTCAATCCCCTTTCCCTTCCTCCTCCCTTGGATCCTCTTCTGCATCTCCAAAAGTCTGCTATGTATTCTTTTCTTTCTCTTCTTTTCTCTTCTTCCCTCCCCTCCCCTCCCTTCCCCTCCCCTCCCCTCTCCTCTCCTTTTCTCTTTCTGTTCTGTTCTGTTCTGTTCTGTTCTATTCTCTTCTCAGGTTTCTCATGTAAGAGAAACCAGGTGATATGGAACTTCTTGTCTGACTTATTTTGCTTAATATTATGGTCTCAAGTTCCTGTGAGTCACATGATTTCGTTCTTCTTTATGGCTGGATAATATTCTACTGTGTTTGTTTCCTAGCATCTAGACCAGTGGTGGTGAATGTACGGCATATGCCACAGTGGGTTGTTTGTATCATTGAAAGTTCTGTTGTTGCGTTTCCTCTTTTAAGGCAAAGGATGTTAATGGATGAGTTTTCTTTCCTAAGCTAAAACCTCAGTATTCAGGTTTAATTGCTGTGTTGGCAATAAATAAGTGTGTTTGGGCTGCACTTTGGGTGCTTAGTTTCTACAAGGTTTGCCATCACTTGTCTCCAGAGCTTAGCTACTGTGAATTGCGCTGCTCTGAACGTAGATTTGAATGTCCAATATCACTGTAGTATGAATCTTTATAATTTAATTCTTTTAGGAATAAAAGCAGGAGAAGAATAGCTGGGTCAATGGATTTTTTAGCTTTGGGGGCCCTCCATACTGTTCTCATAGTGGTTGTACACATTTACATTCCTATCAGTGATGTAGAAAACTCCTCACCCCCGCCCTACCCTATGTCTTCACCAGCACGTGTTCATTTTTGTGTTCTTGATGAGAGCCATTTTAACTTGAGTAAGGTACAATCTAGAGTTGTTTTGATCTGCATTTTCCTAAAGATGTGGAACCTTTTTTTTCATGTACTTACTAGTTTTACTTCTTTTGAGGAATATCTATCCTTATTTTTTATTGCCGTTTCCTCACTATAGCTTTAAGAAGGAAGGACAGAATATTTTGTGTCCATTTTTCTCTCAAATGCAGAAAATGAGAGAGGCCCTTTCATTCTTAAAAAGAGGGAGAGAAAAGAGCATTTTTGTGTGTTTGTGGAAGTGAAGAATGTTCCTGTATTTTGTTATGCAGACAAAGTGTATCTGTCAAAAATGCCTTTCAAAAACCAACAAATTACTTGGGTGTGGTGGCACACATCTGTAACCCCAGCATCCTGGGAGGCTGAGGCAGACAGAACACAAGTTCTGAGTTAGACTGAGCCGTTTAGGATTTATTGAGACACTGTCTCAAAATTTAAAAAAATAATACCAGGCATGGTAGCACACACCTGTAATCCCAGCACCGGGAAGGCTAAGGTAGGAGGTTTGCTGTGAGTTCCAAGCCATTCTGGCTACATGATTTCAAGTCCAGGCTCAACTACATAGTGAGACCCTATCTCTAAATACTAAAGAACCCACAAACAGACTAAGATGCTGTTAAGATTGGGAACCACTACGTCCCTACAAGGCTGTTTGTATTAAAGGCTTGGTGACTGATGGCCTTTTGGGAAAGGATTGGGGGGCTCTAAATGGAAGGACTAGAAAGCTCTAAATGCATCAGTGGATTAGTTTAATAATTTGATTGCATTAAATTTATTTAAATGCAATAATTTAATTGCATTATTGGGAGGAGATGGAGGCAAAAGTGGGGCTAGCAGTGCACTGTGGGAGTGTAAATTTGGATGCTATGTCTGGCCCCTGGCGCCTTCCTCTTGGGCTGTCTTCATCTCTGATTTTTCAGCTGTGATGTGAGAACCCTTCCTCTGCCGCACCCTTCCCCGTGACATTTCTTTCTGCCTTGGATCCAGCTAACCATGAACTCAGATCTCCGAAACTATGAGCCAAAACAAACCCTGCCTCCTTTAAGTTGTTGATCTCATGTATTTTGTCACAGTGACTAAAAGCTGAGTAACAAAGATGCCATTAAAAATCAACCATATGTAATAAGCACCATTCCCACTACAGTAGTCTCCCCCTTATATACGTGGGACCAGTTGCAAGACTCCAGTGGGAACTCTGAAACAGTGAAGAGTACTGAACCTTGGATAAAAACGCTTTGGTACCACCCATTGATCTAATTCCCGAGGTGGCCACTAACACACTAAAAGATGGGTGGTGTGTATGGATGGCATGAATATGTGGATAATGGAATGATTCACATCCTGGTAGGACAGAGCAAGAAAGCGCCAGGGTTCATTATACTGCTCTGAACAGCATGCAATTTAAAATGTGTGAATTGTCTATTTCCTGAATTTTTCTCTCAATCTTTTTGGACCATGGTTAGTGCACTGAAACCATGAAAAACAGAGGGAAGAATAAGGGTGGACGCCCAGTACACAGAAAAGATGGAAAGGGTTTGTTTTTGAATGGGAATTAAACAAGGGCTATCACTACAATATATAGTTATTTATTTGGTTAAAAAATGTCCTGGGGGGGATGTCATAGGCATCAATACCCAATCGATTGATTGCCTGATAGATTGTTTTTTTGAGACAGTCTTGCTATGTAATCCAGGCTGGCCTCGACCTCACGGCAATATTCCTGCCTCAGCCTCCCGAGTGCTGGGATTACAGGTGTAAGCCATCATGACTGGCCTATCAATACCTTATACAGATGGTAAGTTCCTAAAGTACTGCCTTTCTTAGAGCAGATATTATGTTTCTCAAAACACATTAAATAAATATAATTGGAAATACTATTTCATAGCATATTGAAGATATGGCTGGAATTTAAGAGGCAAGTTATACTAAAAATTTAAATTATAGCATTTTCAATGTAATCTCATGAAAAAATATTTAGGTACTATCTCACATTTAAGAATATTTGTGGTACCTGAACACTTCAATAATTTGAAGATTTTTTTTAGATTTATTGACTGCAAAAGGACTGATATCAGAAGACTCATTTATGTGTGTTTAAAAAGTGTGCTGAAAAAAGTTGAAAAATGTGCTGCGCATGGTGGTGCATGCCTGTAATCTCAGCACTGAGGAGATTGAGGCAGGAGGATCATTGTGAGTTCCAGGCCAGCCTGGGCTACATAGTGAGTTCAAGGCCAGCCTGAACTGCGTAAGTCTCAAAAAAAAAAAAAAGAAAAAGAAAAATGTGTCAAAATGTGTTAGTTTAATTATAGATAGTGCTCCTGAATAGTAAATAGTTGAGGTTAACATTGGATTTTTTTTAACTTTTTGCTTTGTTTTGAGACAGGGTCTTGCTATACAGTTCAGGCTGACCTTGAACTCACTGTGTAGCCCAGGCTGGCCTCGAACTCGTGGCAGTCCTCCTACCTCAGTCTTCTGAGTGCTGGGATTACAGGCATGCACCACCAGTGCACCTGAACAATATTGGTTTTTTTTGATGACAGCATTTTGAAAGGAAATAGGAATGAATTTAATCTGTTTAATGCAGATTCTACTAGGGATGATTTTCAACCAAAGTTGAAAAATGCAACCAATAGAGTAATTATCATCATGAACTTGATACTGATATTTGAACTTAAGATTGTTCAAGGCTTTGCAGCATTAATAGTAGACAGTATACAATGTAGTTTAGGGCAAAAAAAGCTTTTGCAGAAATCAACCTGCTGGGCCTGGTGGCACACGCCTGTAATCCAAGCACTCAGGAGGCTGAGGCAGGATGATTACCACAAGTTTGAGGTCAGCCTGGGCTCCATAGTGAGTTCAAGGCCAGCCTGAACTACATAGCAAGACCCTGTCTCAAAGAAAAAGCAAACAAAGAAATCAACCTGTATACTATATACAAGGGAAGAATCTTTGTCTTATGTCTTGTTTGGTTGGCATCACAGCCCATCTAAATACTGCAAATCCTTTCTGTTTTCCTTTCTTCTTGCCTTCTGTATTACTCCTCTCCTTTCCCCTCCCCTCCCTTCCCTCCCCCCCCCCTTTTTTTTCCTTTTTTGAGATAAGGTCTCACTCTGTAGTTCAGGCTGGCCTTGAGCTCACTTTGTAGCCCAGGCTGGTCTCAAGCTCACGGTTCTCTGCCTCAGCCTCCATCCTCCTGCCTTAGCCTCCGGAGTGCTGGGATTACAGGCGTGTGCTACCACACCCGGTGCTCCCTTCCATCTCTTTCTTCCTCCTTCCTTTCTTTCCTTTCTCATTGCTAGGGATCCAGTGGTGGGCGAGGGCCCCTCTGCCACTGAGCTGTGTTCCCAGGTCTTTTTGTTATTTTGAGACAGGGTCTTGCCAAGTACCCATGCTGGCCCCAAACTTGCAGTCCTTCCACCTCAGCCTCCTGAGTAGAGACTGCAGGTGTGCGCCACACACTCGGCTGTAAATATTTCTCTACAGGGACATTCGTAAAGAGTGCTGTATTTATATGATTCATTGTTTTCATTTCTAGTAAATGTTTTCGGCAGTTTTTTTTTTTCATTGAGGAATAATGTGATCACTTGGACATATGCTGAAATTGGTTTGCAGAAATTAAGGCCTTCATTCTCAAAATTATGAAATTCACGAGTGAATTTCAAAGCAGGGTTCTTTGATTTTATGCTTTATGAAAATAAGCTACCATGGCATTTCTTAATAATAACATGAATGGATAGCACCTGATGGGGAAATACCAAAAAGTGAGTAATAGAACATTGGCGTAGCAGAAGTCTACAAATATCTTTGGAGTGATTCCCTAAGTTTAAAAACTGCAATGCAAAAATTTCATCTTTGTTTGAAAAAATGCCTATGTTTAAAAAGAGTTCTTTTATGAAACTGTTTTTAAAAATTCTGCAGCTGATTCATGAATTCCGGGTTGAATTCTCCATTACACTTTGCATGCAACTCAAAACAACAGAGTTCATACTGACACCTTGGTACAGGGGAATTGGTGTCAGGTTTCTGGTTTAAGATCAAAGATGTTATGAGGTACAAGAAAAATTTAATAATTAAACGTTTCTTTCTTTAATACGTATACTTTTTAGTTTCAAATTTACAATCTCTAGTAATAAATGCTTGGGTTTTAGTACATTTCTTATTCCTTGTTCATTAACTATAATGTTTGAGTCTAGATTCTTGCTTGACACCTGTGAATATTTGTACTGTGACATTGTCAGTGGTAAAAGATCAAATCTCAGTTATAGCCTTGGACGTTGTTATGGTTTGTGTCTGCATGTCCCCCCAAATCCTCATGCAGTTATGGGATGGCTTTTAGAGTTTATGACTGATCCATGATCCAATGCTGGGATTATGGGTGTGAGAGCTATACCCGCCCTAGGACAGATTGTTTGTGTATGTAAGAGAGAGAAGGAGGCTGCTGGCCGCCATTCCTCCTTTTTGCTCTTGCTGTTTTTGCTGTGTTCTGCCTCCATGAACTGATGCCCTCTGCCATGTACCACTCTGCCTCAGAACCAGCCAAGTATGGACTGAAACCTCCACAAACTGTAAGCTAAATAAACCTTTCCTTCCTTCATTTTGGGCGTTGGGTTATTTTGTCTCAGCAATGAGGGAAAAGTAACCAAGACAAACATGATACCCATGAAAATCTAGCAATCACATTATTTGAATTAATTTTTACATTTCTACCACTTTTTCTTAGATACAAACCATTCTTTTGTAGTGGTTTGTTTCTTGCTGATAGTTTTAGGAAATGAGCATGGAAAATTCCTGCTTATTTCTTCCTTTCTTTTTTGTCTTTTTGAGACAGGTCTCGCTCTGCAGTTCAGGCTGGCCTTGAGCTCACTTGGCTGGCTTGGAACTGTCAATGATCCTCCTGCCTCAGCCTCTCCAGTGCTGGGATTACAGGTGTGCACCACCACGCCCAGCATTCCTGCTTATTTCTACTTTGTAAATATATATTAGATAGGCCAGATCACATACTGTGATCTTTTCTCTCTCCCCTTCTTTCACCCTCTGTAGCTTCTTCAGTGGTAAACTGGTAAAATCATCAGAAAATCATACAACTCTTGATAGGCTCTGAAGCTCCACCTAAACCCTATTTGGACTCTGTCCTGTCTAGACGTGAAGAGTTCAGGGGTGCATCTGAGTCTGTACTGTGTTTTGTGATAGCACCTGAGTTCTGCTATTGAGTCATTGAAATGCTTTGTTCTGAGACAGACGTCTGCGGCCAGTGAGACGCTGTCTTGTCCCTCTGCCTGGCAGTGCTACCCTCCTCCTGGCTCGGCCGCGGCTCTGACTCTTGCCTTTTCAATTGCTTGTTGTGTGTTGCCTATACAATTATAGACCTGAAAAACTCTCCCAAATCTTTTGACCACAGAAAAAAAAAATTTCCTAATATTTTCAAATTAGTCTAAGAATACAGAAAAAGAGGACAATGGAAACTATTTTTCTAAATTTTAAATACTTAGTGGATGCTGAATGATCACTTAATATTTTTACATTTTTTCTGCTCCCATCTGATCTTCCTTTAGGATCACATAAGTATGGTGGGAGTTACAGTCCCTCTAGGGGTTCTCAAAGTATGTGCCCAGGAATCACAAGTTTCTAGATATTGCTGCAAACTGCTGGGCCACAGACAGCCGTTCCATCTCCTGGGAACTTACTGGAAATGGGAAATCATGGGGTACGTCTTATACCTACTGGATGAGAATATCTGTTGGATAATAGGGTGGTTGGGTAGCTTTTTTGTTTCTTTTTCTTAAGGCAGTGACTTGCTGTGTAGCTCAAGCTGGCCTTTTTTTTTTTTTTTTTTTTTTGGCTTTTTGAGACAAGGTCTCACTATGCAGTTCAGGTTGGCCTTGAGCTCACTTTGCAGCCCAGGCTGGTCTTGAACCCACAATGATCCTCCTGCCTCAGCCTCCCAAGTGCTGGGATTATAGGCATGCGCCACCACACCCAACTCAAGCTGGCCTCTTGAGTGCTGAGATTACACCCATGTGCCCTCATGCCTGGCATGCAACCTATGGTTTAACAGACCTGCTGGTGATTTTGATGTTTGCCTACGTTTGAGAACCAATGATCTGTGTAACTTGTATCTATGTTGGAATTATACATAGAAATCTGTAAAAGTCCCCAACATTTTCTTGAATTTGTCCGATTGCTTTGGGCTCTGGGATAGAGTATATAATATATTGGCAAACTGGACGTTTACCCCGACTGGCTGGGGCTTTGGACAGTTACACTCAGTTGACTGCCTTGAGTGACAATTAATTATCAAGGTAAATAAGTGAGACAGAGATGCCTTGGGCACTTTTAGAGAAGTCACTTAGTTCTGTCATCCCAGGAACTTTTGGTTAGAGGAGAATCTAGGTTTTTGCAGTATGGTCAAAAACACTTAGTTTTCTCTTGGTTATTTAATATAAGTGATCTATGAGACCAAAAAAATCATTTTTGTGCCATTTTAATGGAAATTTTTTTATTGTGTTAAAATATAGGCAACATGAAATTTACTGTTTCAGTTTTTTTTGGCTAGGGCTACATAGGGGATGTTTATTATGGTTAAAAACCTTTCTATCATCTTAACCATTAAATGTATACATCCCAGTAGCGTGATGTACTGTAATGGCCCAAGTACCCTGATGCTTAGTAGACTGACCCCATGCATGACCCCTGATTCACCTCAAACAACTAAAATCATGTACGGTAACATAATTGTTGTTCAAAGGTTCCTTGTTCTTTCTCAGAAAGAATTCAAAGAACGTTGCCCGTCCCTGCCAGAAACAGGACAGTTACCCAAGTGTAACGTCCCTGCTACACCTGTGTATTCATTGTGGTTTTTGTCTTTATAAGCCCTGAATACAATGGGCTCGGGGCTCTCACTTCTCAGCCTTGAAACAGAGGCGTGAGTGGGGGCCATTGGGCTCACCTACTGAAAGCGCTTCTAAATTCTAATTTGGCTGTTTGGGAGTTTATTGTTCTCCTATCCGTCTCAGTACGTGGCTGTTATTGTACACCCATCACCATTATCCATGTCTGGAATTCCTGCATCATCCCAGATTTAAATTCTGAACTCATTAAGTAGTAACACCCCATTCTTCATTTCCTCCATCATCTAGTAACAATTCTGTATATTTTATCTCTCTACAAATTTGACAATTCCAGGTATCTCTTGTAGTAGAATCATATTTGTCTTTTTATGTCTGGCTTATTTCACTTAGCATGTTGATTTCAAGTTTCATTCACACTGTAACATGTGTCAAGATTTTACTTTCCAAGGCTGAATAATCCTTCAGTGTATGTGTATATATTTCACTGAATGTGCCTTTTGGGTATTGTGATGATGTTGCTATGAACAGTAGTATTCAAGTTCATGTTTTAAATTCTTTGGGGTCGTTATGGTTTGTGTCTGCATGTCCCCCCAAATCCTCATGCAGTTATGGGGTGGCTATTAGAGTTTGTGACTGATCCATGATCCAATGCTGGGATTATGGGTGTGAGAGCTATACCTGCCCTAGGGCAGAGAGTTTGCTGGGATTATGGATGTGATAGCTATAACCGCCCTAGGGCAGATTGTTTGTATATGTAAGGGAGAGAAAGGCTGCTCGCTGCCATTCCTCTCTTCTTGCACTTGTTGCTTTGCTGTGTACCGCCGCCATGAACATTTGCCCTCTGCCATGTGCCACTCTGCCTCAGAACCAGCCAAGTATGGACTGAAACCTCCACAAACTGTAAGCCAAATAAACCTTTCCTTCCTTTATTTTGGATGTTGGGAATTTTATCTCAGCAACGAGAAAAAAGTAACCAAGACAGGGGTGAATACCTAGGAGTGGAATTACTAGATCATATAATGTTTTATGTTTAATTTTCTAGAGATTGCCATAGTTTTCATAGCAGCTGTACCACTTTATATTCCCACCCACAATGCACAAGAGTTCCAGTCTCTTCGCGTCCTTACCAACACTTGTTATTTTGTTTTGTTTTTACTTTGTACTGAGGATTGAACCCAGAACTTTAACACGGAGCTACCTTCCTAGCCCCCCTCCTTTTGAGGTAGGGTCTTTCTAAGCTGCCCAAGATAGCCTTGAACTCTAGATCCTCCTGCCTTAGCCTCCTAAGTACTGTAGTTGAGATTCTAGGCATGTATCATTAAACCTGGCCTATTTTCTGTTTTTGGAATTTTTTTTTCTTTTTCTTTTTTTAAAGAGAGAAAAAATAACAAAATAGCAACAAAGACAAAAACAAAACAACACAAAAACAATAAAAATGATAAAGGATTTCAAAACAAGATGATAGGAATTAACAATGGTTGTTATTGCCGGGTATGGTGGCATATGCCTGTAATACTAGCACTTGAGAGGCTAAGGCAGGAGGATCATTGTGAGTTCCAGACCAGCCAGGGCTACAAAGTGAGCTCAAGGCCAGCCTGAACTGCATAGCGAGACCCTGGCTCAAAGAGTCAAGAAAAAAAAAAAGAATGCAAGATTGATCAAAAAACATTAGAAATGATACAGAACTTCACTAAACAAGATGGTAGGAATTCAACAATGGTTCTTATATTGCATATTGTTGTCTTAAAATTAGTTGTTCAGATTACCAGATATAAGCATGCAAAATTGGTCAAGAAAAAAAATTTGAGCATTAACTGTTCTTTTCAATAAACCAGTAGACATCAACAGTACAATTATCCCAGCTATCCTTGTATATATATATTTTTTTCTCCTTCCTTCTTTCTTTTCTCCTTTCCCTCATCTCAGTTGTTCTTTCCTTTTGAGCAATTTCTTTCTCTTTCACAGTATTAGGCCTTTTGGATTTTATTTACTTTTTCAGGTTCTTACACTAGGGAGACAATATGATGTTTACACATGCAGGTCTGATTTATTTCACTTATGAATATGGTATCTAGTTGCATCCATTTACCTATACAAAGCCTCAAGTTTATCTTTTTTATAGCTGAGTAATACTCCATTGTATAAAAATACATCCTTTTTCTCCATTCCTCCATTGATGGGTATTTGGGTTTTTTCCAAGTTTTAGCTATGACAAATTGCGCTGCTATAAACATAGGTGGTATGATGTTTTCAGTTTTTCTGGAGAAATATCCATAAGGGGAATAGCTGGGTTAAGTGGGACCTCTAGTCCTAATTTTGTGAGGAGTCTCCACACTGATTTCTACAGTGGTTTTACCAGTCTACATCCCCATTTATTTGGGGATCCTTTAAAAAGCTATCGTAGGGCTGGGGATATAACTCAGTGGAATAAGTGCCTGCCTGGCAAGCACAAGGTCCTGAGTTTGATCCCCAGTACTGGGGAAAAAAAAAAAACCTATCCTAGCCAGGCATGGTGTTATAGGCCCATAATTCCAGCACTTGAGAGGCTGAGGCAGGAGGATCATTAGAAGTTTGAGACCAGCCTGGGCTACAAAGTGAGCTCAAGGCCAGCCTGAATTGCATAGCGAGACCCTGTCTCAAAAAGACACAAAATAATAATCATAATTAATAATAATAATAATTAATAAAAAGCTATCCTAATGTGAATGAAGAGATTTTATGGTTTTGATTTGTACTGGCCCAGTGGTTAGTGAGGTTTAGCTTCTTTTCATGTGTTTATTGGTCATCTCTATCTTCTTTGGAGCAATGCTGCTAGGTACTCTAACCCTGAGCTACATACACCCCCAGCGTTTTTTCCCCCATTTTACATTTGGGGCGCTTAGTGGTGGTTTTTAAGTTGTGGGAATTCTTTATATTCTGGATATTATTAGATATATGGCTGGCAAATACTTCCTTGCATTCTGTGGGTCTCCTATACTGTTTTAATGCACAAAAGTTTTAAAGTTTTATGCAGTCTAATTTATGTATTTTTTCTTTTGTTGCCTGTGCTTTTGGTGTCATATCCAAGAATTCATTGCCAGGCTGACATTTAGAAGCTTTTGCCTTGTTATCTTCTAAGAGTTTTATAGTTTTAGCTCTTATGTATAAATCTTTGATCTATTTTGGATTAATTTTTATGTATGGTATAAAGTAGCATTTCAATTTCATATATTTTCCTTTTGATTCAATTTTTCAAGCACCATTTGTTGAAAATACTATCCTTTTCCCATGGAATGATCTTTGTAGCCTTGTTGAAAATCATTTGACCTCATATGTGTAAGAGTTTATTTCTAGGCTTTCTATTCTATTCCATTGGTATTTATGCCAGTATCACACGGTCTTTATGCCAGTAATACACTGTAGTTGCGTAACTGGTTTTGAAATCTGGAAATATGAGCACTTTATCCTTTTTCAAAATTATTTTAACTGGGCTGGGGATATAGCTCAGTGGAATAAGCGCTTGCCTAGCAAGCGCACGGTCCTGAGTTCGATCCCCAGTACCGCAAAAAAAAAAAAAAAATTATTTTAACTGTTCAGGATACTTTGAGATTCCAGTTGCATTTTAGATGGATTCTTTTCTATTTTTGAAAAAAAAAATCATTGGGGTTTTGATAGGACTTGTACTACATCTGTAGACTGCTTTGGGCAGTATTGCCATTATAACATCACCAAATCTTACAATCCATGAAGGGGATGGCTTTCCTTTTATTTGTGCCCTCTTTAATTTCCTTCAGTAATGTTTTTAATTTTCAGAGTCTTTTACCTCCTTGGTTGTTTATTCTGTCTCCATATTTCCTTTTCATGATGCTATTATAGAGTGAATTGTAAGAAAAGGAATATGCTAAGCATAGAATTGTTCTCGTAATATCCCATTCAGGTTGTTTATTGTTAGTGTATAGAAGCACAGTAGATTTTATCCTATAACTTTGCCTAATTTGTTTCATTTTTTAGTACAAGGTATGTATGTGTAATATTTAAGTTTTTCTACATATAACATGTACTTTATGATTAGAGATACTCTACTATTATATTAAATAGAAGTGGTAGAAGTCCTTGTCTTGTTCCTGATCCTGGTGGAAAAAGTTTGTCTTTCAGTATGTCTCCTGTATGGCCTTTATTATTTTGAGGCAGTTTCCTTTCATTCCTAGTTTCTTGAGTATTTTTATAATGAAAATTCATGATGCATTTTGTCAGATATTTTCTCTGCATCAATTGAGATAATCATGTGTTCTTCCCTCTAATTTACTTATGAACTTATTAGTATTATTATTATAACACTAAAACTAGACAAGGAATAAAAAAAGCCCAATTTAGACTAATATCCCTCATGAACCTAGATGCAAATGTTCTTAATAAATACAACTCAACGGAGTATAAAAAGAAGTATAAACCATGACCGAGTAGAGTTTTTTGGGGGGGATGGAAAGCTAGTTTAATATTTGAAAGTTAATCTGTGTAACGCACCATATTACAGGGTAGAGAAAAGCCACACTTTAATATTATTATTGTAGAAAAAGCACTTGTCAAAATTTAATACCGATATGATAAAAACTCAAAACATAGAAAGAGAGAACTTTCAACTTCATAAAGAGCATTTACCAAAAAAACCCTACAGTACTATCATATGTAGTGGTAAAACAGTGCTTTCCCCCTAAGGTTACAAATAAGAATAGAGCTGGAATTTCTATGCTGTGCAGTACAAATCCTTAAAGCGCAGAAAGAGAACAAAAAACATATTGATCAGAAAGGGAGAAATAAGGCACCTGGCCCCATGGAACTGCCAGGCTGCGTGGCCAGCACAAGGCTCTGCCCCGGGGCGTGGCCTCCAAGCCCCGCCCCTTGCCGCACAGTCTCCGCCCACGCTTGGTGAGCCCTCACTTTGCAAAGCATTGGCGCTGAGGAGCAGGAGGCCTCGTCTGGGGGAGACGCCAGCCTCGTGGCAGTATGGCCTGCATGTTTAGCAAGGATGCGCTAGATATTGAGAACATCCTGGCTTTGAATCCTCGAACACAAACATATGCAACCCTGCGTTCCACTTGGCCAAGAAATTAGACGAGAAACATTGGAAAAGAAACCCAGATAAGAACTGCTTTAATTATGGGACTCTGGAGAATAATTTTGATGACATCAAGCACATGACCTTTGGTGAAGGAGGAGCTCTCAGAGAAGCAGTGAGAGTACTGCAGTCCTCAAACTTTTCAATGAAATTGAAAGGGAGGCAATACTCCTAAAGTCATTACTGGAAGAAAGCATTACCCTGATACCAAATCCACAGAGAGACCCAATCAAAGAAAAAAAAGAACTACAGGCCACTATCTTTAGTGAACAGATGCAAAGCCCTCAATAAGATGCTGGAAACAGAATTCAGCAAATCAGGGGGCTGGGGATATAGCTCAGTGGAATAAGCGCCTGCATGGCAAGCGCAAGGTCCTGAGTTCGATCCCTAGTACTGCAAAAAAAAAGAATTCAGCAAATCATCAAAAAGATTTTACACCATGATCAAGAAGGATTCATCCCAGGGGTGTGATAATGGTTTAATATACACAAATCAATAAATATGATATACCGTATTAAGTGATCAAAAAACTGAAAATTTTCACTCGAAAGTCAGGAACAAGGCGAATGGATGCCCAGTAACACCACTCCAGTCGAATATACACCAGGAAGCCTTAGCCGAGCAATTAGACGAGAAAGAAATAAAAAGAAAAATGATAGGAAAGGAAGGAGTTAAATTATTATTATTTGCTGGTAACATGATACTCTGCATAGAAGACCCCAACACTCCACCAAAAAAACCCCTAGATTAATAACCAAATTTGGTAGCATAGCAGGATACAAAGTCAACACTCAAAAAACCAAAATGTAATACTTAGGCATGAATCTAATTTTACAGGTAATATTAATTACTATGATGTCTAAGCTTATACGTGTAAATATAACTGCATTTCAACCCTTGGGTAAAAAAAAGAAAGGGAGAAATAAATATGTCCTTATATGCAGAAGACATCATTTTTTAGTAGAAAATTTGAAAAATCCACAATAGAGCAGTAAATTATGGTATATTAAAACCATAGAATATTTTACAGAAATAAAATGAACAGTGAAAATGTAATCATATAGATGAATTTCAGAAACGTGACCTTGAGTGTAAGAAGCCACATACGAAAATTCCTGCTTTACACAGAGATAGGTGCACACCCTTGTTTATAGCAGCACGGTCTGTAAAAGCCAAATCTTGGAAACAACCCAAGTGTCCCTCAACTGGTGGGTGGATAAATAAAATGTTTTTTGTACAATGGAGCCATAAGGAAGGAGATGCTCTAGACATTTCTAGGAAAATGGATGCACCTGGAATCCGTACTCTGAAGTGAAATCGGACACATGTGAATACTGCGTTGTCTCTCTGCTATGAGAAACCAAAAGTGTAAGTAAGGACCAAAATGTATTCTGAAATAGGAAAACTTCCTGATGGAGAGGGGAGCGAGTATCAGGGCAGGGGAATAGGAAAGAAGGGAAAAGTAAAAAAACTGAGCAAAGAAGGAAAACATGGAAACAAAGCTTTGTAAATGAGGAGGAGAGGAGGGGTTGGAGGGAGGGTAGGGGATGGGAAAAAACCAAGTTATATCATGTACAGGTGCACGTTGTCTATGAGTGTGATCAGTATGTGTATCTAAAATGTACCAATAAGATCTAATGTAAAAATATTCCTGCTTTATAGTTCTCTTCATATAAAGTTACAAAAATACAGAAACCAAAGTAAAACATTGAGGAATACAAGGTTAGGTGGTGAACTATAATAAGGGGTGGGTGTGGTGGCTCTTGCCTATAATCCCAGCACTTGGAAAACAGGCAGGAGGATTACGTGAGTTCGAGGCCAGCATAAACTACATCATGTGTTCAAGGCCAGCCTGGAATGCTTAGTGAGTCCCTGTCTCAAAGTGTTGCAGAGTCTGTATGTAACTGGATGGGAAACACTGTGCACCACGGAGTTTGGAAGACAACTTTTATTTACACAGGTGCACTGATGGGAACTAGGTCTAAATCACCAGCCCTGGCTTGAAGTGAAATAGCAACTTAAATACATTTTATGAGCAGGGAGTACAGAGTTGATAACAGGTTAGTCTATAATTGGTTACATATATTTGGTCACATGTTGTGAGGCAGACGTGTCTGGGGCAAGTTTAATTAGGAGGAGCCATTTATGATGAGGTGGGGAGATCTGGGGAAGTCGAGGTCCGGGCAAGTGGTAAAACTGAGTGTGACCTTTACAGGGATAGCCTGTCTTGGGTAGATAGTCCTGGAAACAGGATATATGTGCAGCATTGTACAGCTGGTCTGATAGAGCTGTGTCAAATTATCTGTGCGTTGCAGCTGGGTAGTTTAGTCAAGGCTGGCTGAGTCTGACGGCCCAATGATGAAGCTATAGTTTTAACATTTTCTACTTCAAAAGAAAAAAAAAGCAGTCCACCCATATACTACACACAAGGGTAAATCTTTGTCTTCGTTTACCTGTGAAGACTGGCTCCGAGATTTGGCTTGTTTGGTTGACATCACATCCACAGCCTGTCTAAATACTACAGATCTGTTCTGTTTCCCCTCTCTTCCCCTTCCCTCTCTGCCATCTCTTCCTTCCCTCTTCCTTTCTTCCCTTTCTTTCTCAGGGCTAGGGATCTGGAGAGGGGGAGGGGCCCTCTGCCACTGAGCTGTGTTCCCAGCTCTTTTTATTTGTTATTTTGAGACAGGGTCTTGCCAAGTGCCCATGCTGGCCTCAGACTTGTGGTCCTCCCACCACAGCCTTCTGAATAGTTGAGACTACAGGTGTGCACCACCATACTCGACTGCAAATATTTCTTTACAGGGACATTCATAAAGAGTGCTCATTGTTCTCATTTCCAGTAAATGTTTTTGGTAGTTTTTTGAGGGCTGTGAGTTCAAGGCCAGCCTACATATGTAGCAAGGTCCTGTTTCAAAATGGACAGAATTAAGGATGTGATAGCCTGGTCTTTAAATTTGGTTGCACAGGAAGAATTGGGTATACTGGAATAAAGAATCCAAGATTGTTAAAGGATTATTTTGACCCATAGAAAGGCATAAAATCAAGTAAAATGGTTGCATTTAGATTCCATGTGGAATTTGAATTGGCTGTCAGTTGCTAACACCAGGGAGCTGCCAGGAAATGGACATGTGCTAGAAAGACACATCGGTCTCACTCGTAGCCTGCAGTGTTAGCGGGAGACCTGCTTGTGCCTTATCTTCCCCCACCCTGTGCCTCTGTGCCAGCTTGGAGAGAGGGGAGGAACTAGGATATTGAGTAACTCAAGAATTCTGATTTGGTGTAATATATTACTGGATTAAACTAAGGAAACCTAGAATGAATTAAACATAAAGTCATTCAGGTTTCCCTTCATTAGGGAAATGCTTTCTTTAGAAAGGTTTTGAGCGTGGCCCATTGTGGTCTAGGATTTCAGTAACAGACAGGATTGTGCCCAATTATTGTCACCATGCTTTAAAGGAGAGAGATAAATGTAGGAATCGGTAATGCTTGATACATGGTGTCAACTTGAGAGGTTTAGAAGTTTAACTAACGGACTCAGCAAGGATTGCTCTCCAGCCCTTGTGTTCTTGTTGCTTTTGCTGTCTTCTGCTGCAATGACCTGTTGTCCCTGTGCCCTGCTTTGGAGCCAGCTTATTATGTACTGAAACCTCCAGGAACTGTGAGCTAAATAAACCTGTCCTTCTTTAAGATTGGGTGTTGGGTATTTTGTCTTATCGAGAAGAGACAAGTAACTATGGTAGAGTCCATAGATAGTGACTGAAGTTCTCAAAGGCAGACAAAATAGCACTAAACACTGGCTTTTGTATTTTTTCCTGGAGCCCAGCCAAAATTGTTTTTAGTAGCAATACTACAAAATACCACCAGATGGCGACAGAACTCCAGGATTGTTTTTTAAAGTTAGGTTTGAAAGAAATCAGTTCCTGATAAAAATGAGAAAATAAAGTTTAAGAATGTCTATATCTCAAAACTTATGGAGTGATCAATATGCTCACTCTGGCAAGTTTTTTTGCAATGCTTGCCTACTGTTTAAATAAAAGGTTTCATACCTATCTTGTTATAGCATTATTTGTAAATGAATTAGATATATGACTCTAAGGCTCTTGCAAACTCTTTAGCTTTCTGCTGTCTTTTGTTATTCCTGCTTTTTTTTTTGAGATAGGGTCTGAGTCTGTAGTTCAGGCTGTCCTTCAACTCACTCTGTAGCCCAGGATGCCCTTGAATTCATGGCAATCCTCCTGCCTCAGCCTCCTGAGTGCTGGGATTAAAGGTATGTGCCACCTGGCTCTTTTTCTCTATTTTCCGCCCCCTCGCTCCTTCCACCAAGACTTTACAATATAAGTAAGAGTATAATGCAGTGGTTAAGGATGTAGATGCTGGAGGCCCTTTCGTTGGGTTCAGAGAGATACTAGCAGTTTATTGTGCAGCATTCAGCAGGTCACTTAATTTTGTGTCTCAGTTCCTTTTTCTATAAAATAGAGATAATAATAGTGCCCACTTTACAGGATTATTCTTGGAGTTAATGAGTATAAAAGCACTTAAAAATGTTAAAATTAGCCAAGTGCAGTGGTACACTCCTGTAATCCCAGTATACTGAGAGCCAGAGTCAGTTGGATCAGAAGTTCAACCTGGGCAACTTAGCTATTTAACAAGACGCTATCTCAAAATTTTAAAAGGGAGTCAGATGTGTGGTACATACCTGTAACCTCAGCACTTGGGAGGCTGAGGCAGGAGGATCATTGCAAGTTCGAGACTAGCCTGAGCTACAAAGTGACCTCAAGGCCAGCCTGAACTGCATAGCAAGACCTTGTCTCAAAAAAAGACAAAAAATAAAATTAAAAAAAAATTAAAATGGATAGGGATGTAGCTCATGGAAAGGTCCTAGGTTCACTCCCTTCTCCAGTACCAAATGCCTCCCAGTACCAGAAAAAAGTTTTATGAAACTATACAGTTCAGTTTTTTTCTATTCATTTATGGAGTTACTTTGATAAAATTATGAAACATGTGGTGGAGCACACCTGTAATCCCAGCACTTGAGAGGCTGAGGCAGGAGGGTTGCCATGAGTTCAAGGCCAGCCTGGGCTACAAAGTGAGCTCAAGGCCACCCTGAACTACATAGTGAAACCCTGTCTCAAAAAAGACAAAAAAAATTTATGAAAATTTATGAAAAATTTATGTGATGGTTGATCGATTGTAACAAGTTGAGTAAGAGAAATTTAGCTAAATTGGCTCAGCAATCCCACGCCCAAGGTTGTAGAAGACCCACCCTAGGGCAGCTCGTGACCTGTATGGTATGAAGGGAAAATGAAGAAGGATGGATCTGCTTCTGTTTCTTCAAAAGACCTCCAGTCTTTGTCTTCACCTTGGGGGTCATCCTCTGGCTTCCAGTGCAGACTGTTCAGCTTCCAGCATAGACTCTTCAGCCTTCAATTACAGACCCATCAGCCTCCTGATATGGACTTGCATGGGACACTGCAGTGAGCTCCAGGCCTTTAAATGAATCCTTCAGTCTCCAGAGTGCAGACACCCTCTACACTCTTGTTCATCCAAGTCTGTGGGTGGCCATTGTAAACCAATCTTGTAAATTAATGTATATATATATATTGATATATCTTTGGTACCAGAGAAATGGGGTTGTTTCTGTTACTGTGCCTGACCATGTGATTGAGGAACTTTTGGAATTGACTTGTGTGAAGAGTTTGGACAAGTTCAGAGATGCTAGATGAAAGAGCTCTGGAAAGCCTGAGGCTGTACTTGATGAGAGATTCTGATCAGAGCTCAGAAGACCAGAAAGATGATAGAAATGCTCCTGGTAAATATCAGTCTCAGGTGGTTTCTACTGAGAAGGACTGTTGGACTCCAGGCAATGTGTGTTACGGCAGAAAGTTTGCATTTTGCTCATGTCCAGAGACTTTTCCTGAGACTGAAATTAAGGATGGAGGGCTGGAAGCCAGAGAGGAAGGGGCTGGGGACAAACACCCTTCAAAGGTACATCCCCTGTTATGGTTTGTGCCTAGATGTCCCCCTAAAGCCTCATGCACTTTTAGATGGGGCTTTTCTGGAGGTAGCTGAACGTAGAATTTGTGATTGATTCATTGGCAAATGCTGGGATTAAGGAGGTAAATGCTACACCCACCCTAGGGCAGGTAGCCTGCAAATAAGGGACAGAGAGAGTCTTGTACCTTCCCTCCCTTGCTTGTTTATTTTGTGGTCTTCCACCATGAACTGTTGCCCCTCTGCCATGTCGATTGTGCACTGCATTGGAGCTAGGAGATTATGGACTGAAACCTCTACAAACTGAGCTATGTAAACCTTTTCTCCTTTAACTTTGGTTGTCAGGTATTTTGTCTCAGCTCAAAAGAAAAGAAACTGAGACAGAATTTGGTGCCAGGAGTGGGGTGTTACTGTGACATTACCTGACCATGTGGTTCAAGAGTCTTTGGAAGTGGCTTGTTGGAAGGGAAAGAATTAGGAAAGGTTCAGAGATGCTGGCTGAAAGAGTATAGCTGGAATTCCTTAGGCTGTACTGTATGGGAGATTCTCGTCAGAGTTTAGAAGATCAACAGGCTGATGGAAATCCTGCCAGTAAAGACTAGGCTTGAGAGGTTTCTGCTAGGAAGAAGGATTGCTTTAGCTGTTAGACTCTAGATGATGTGTATTATGTGTTGGCAGAAAGTTTGTCTGGATTTTGCTTGTGTCCAAGACTTTGTCTGAGACTGAGATTAAGGGTGGCAGACTAACTAATCTGGCAGAAAAAATTTCAAGACAGTCTAATTTTGAGGTGGTGGCATGGCTACACTTGGGGGCTTTTAGCCAGATTTATGTTGAGAATCAAGAGCAAGGAGCCCAGTAGAATGATTTAAAACATTGTGAGTTTGGTCAGAAAGGAAGCTCTAGCAAAGATGCAGCCTGCAAAGATGGAAAAGAGGAGAAAGTGGTTGCTGAAAAATTTAGCAATAAAAAGCCAAGTATTTCACAAGATAGTGGAAAAGATGGCCTGAGGATATGATAAAAACCAGCAGGAGTCCAGTCTTTGCAGCCTCAGAGTTGCAAAGGTGAAAGACTTTGCTTTAAGAAGATAGCCTCAGAATACCATGTTCTAGAATGGTGGTAGGCTAGAAAATTTGTCCCTTATATTGGGTTCAGAGTGCTCAGCAATTCAGGCACTTGATCCCTACAGCCAAGAGAGAGAGAAGCCTGGCTAGTGCTCCAGCTGGCAGCAGACCTTGGCATTCTCCATATGGTGCTGGTTTTAGGTGCATGGAGAATGCAGGAGTTGTGGGGTCAGGACAACTTCTACCCAGATTTCACAAGAAGGCCTGGGAGGCCAGGCTTTGTGCCTCTGAGAGGGCAGCATGTGAGGCTGTGAGTGTGAAGCCAAAGGGGTAGTAGAAACCCCAGAAGTTTGGGGAAACCAGCAACATAGATTGAGGAAAACTACAAGGAAGAAGTAGGGCCAGCTCTAGAGAGAAGCCATGGGACCTGCAACCACCTGAAGTACTGTAGGGGCAGACCCATCTAAGCTCTTTGGGTTCACATCTTGTCACAGAATGCCTCAGATGCTGCACATGGAACTACAGGACTTAATGTTTGCCCTGCTGGATTTTAGACTTGCTTTGGTCCCATTGCTTTGTATCCCCTATTTGTACTTTTGGAATGGTAATGTTTATCTTTTGCCACTGATGTTGGAAGTTTTTAAACTTCCTTTTTATTTGTATATGGGCTCATACCTAAGAGTTTATCTTAAATGTCAGAGGAGATTTGGGACTTGGACTTTTCAGCAATGCTGAAATTGATAGGATTTTGGGAACTATTGGAGATGGACTAAATGCTTTTATGCATAAAGCGACGTGCACGAGCATTGGGTAGGCAGGGGTAGAATTTTTTATCTTTTTTTTTCTGTTTTAATTTTATGGGGTAGAATTTTATGGCATCATAGGTGGGGCTTTTTCAGAAGTGGCTGGATCTAGAGTGTGATTGATTCATGGTACAATGCTGGGATTAAGGGTATGTGATTACTAAATCAATCCACTGATAGTTTTGGCACAGCCCTAGTCCCTGTAGCCTAGAGTATAGAAGAGGCAGAGTATAAAAGCTGGTAGTGTCTCTTGTTTGCTTTGCTACCTTCTGACCCCTGTGAACCATTTCTCCTCTGCCATGCCACCTGGTCTTGGGGCCAGCCAATTATGCACTGAAACCTCTACAGATTGTGTGCTAAATAAACCTTATCCCCTTTAACTTTGGGTATCAGGCATTTTGCCTCAGCAGTGAGAGAAAAGTAATTAAGACACAGGGGAATTTATTTCATCTTATTGAAAAAAATCTATACAAAATTTAGTTGCTTTTAGTTTAGGTGTCACTTCATAGTGGTTTTTTTTTTTTTTTTCCTGTCAGTAATGTTTCCCTGTTTCTTACTTTGAGATTAGTCACTGCATTAGGCAGCTTTCTATTGCTGTGACAAAACACCTGAAATAAACAATTTAAAAAGAAAAGGTTTATTTGGCTCTAGGGAGGTATTGCTGGAAAATTACAAATTGTTTTCCAAGGTTATTGTTATAATGTATCTTTCTACCAGCAGCGTGTAGGAGTTGGCATTTCTCCATATCCTCAACAAGGTTTGGCTGTAGGGTTTTGCCCTGTGTGTGTAATATGGTTTGCATTATAGTTGCTCTGGCTTGCTGAATTTTTCTCATGACCTTTGAACTTACTCTTTCCTCCCCTAGAACCCTCTGCAATCCTCGTGGGGGATCCAAGAGGATCCTCGTCCTCTCTCACTTCCTTCAGGTCTTTGCTCAGTTTTCAGGTTCTCCACGAGGACTTCCCTGTATGCCGCTTTTAAAATTTGACATTCCCCATTTTCCTCTCAACTTCTGTACTGATTTCTTTTTTTTCCAGAGTATTTTATCACAGTCTTGACCAAGACAGGGCAGAGGATGTGCACGTCTTGTTCATTCCTGTGTCCTAGAACTTAAAGCAGAGCCTTGTCTGTTGCAGACTTAATAAATATTTGTTGACCGAATGGAGTGGATTTCATTGAAATTTCCTTTCTATTTTCTTTGCTATTGGTAAAGTGGAGCATTATTTTTATTGGCCATTTGTATTTCCTCATCTGTGAAATGTCCAGTCAAATATTTTGTTCATTTTCTTTTGAGTTGTTTAATACCTTCTTACTGATTTGATTTGTAGGAATCCTTTGTAACTGCAGGTTATAATCCTCTGTTAATTACGTATTTCTATGGTAAATTTTCTACTTGTGCCTTAATTTGTCTTTTTATTTTAAAAGACTTTTATTATCTTTTGATATATGTTTTAAATCCAAATGACGTTCATTATTATTTATTTTGATGCCTTGTCTTTATTGTATAAGAAATTCTCTCCTATCTTTAGGTCATGAAGGTATTTTCCTATGTTTTTTAGTAAAAGTTTTTTTTTTTTTTTTTGGCTTTTTGAGGGAGGATCTTGTGCTATGCAGTTCAGGTTGGCCTTGAGCTCACTTTGTAGCTCAGGCTGGTCTTGAACTCAGGACGATCCTCCTGCCTCAGCCTCCCAAGTGTTGGGATTACAGGTGTACGCCACCAGGCCTGGCCATTTTTTAGTAAAAGTTTTAAAGCCTTGTTTTGTCACTTTCAAGAATCTAATTCTGCTTGGAATAAATTTTGGAGTATGCTATGAGACAAGAGTCTACATTTTTTTCAGAAGGACAACCAGTCACACCACACTGCTCATTTACAAGTCCACACTGCAGCAGCACCTGTTAGGAACTCAGTGTTTCCTGTACCCTCCCTTTCTCTGAAACACATATGTCAAAGCCCTGGGGGGTGATAACAGGAGGAGACTAGAGTACTTTCTAATGCTGTCATGCGAGGATACAGCAAAAAGGTGGTAGTTTGAAAACTAAGAAGAGAACCCTCATCAGGCCCTGAATCTGCCAGCACATTCATCTTGGTCTTCCCAACTTCTACACTGTGAGCAATAAAGTGTCTGCTGTTCATACCACCCAGGCTGTGGTACTGTGTCATAGTGGATCAAGCTCTGATACCACTCTGGTACATAACAAGTTGCCTAGGTCTTTTTCTGAGCTTTCTTTTTTGTGGTGCTGGGGGTTGAACCCAGGGCCTTATGCGAGCTAGACAAAGGCCTACCACTAACCCATATCCCCAGCCCATTTTTTTGAGCCTTCTTTTTGCTTCTGTTTTTCACCTCTTTCTGTGTACAGTGCCACATTTTCTACTTTATAATTGCCAATGCTGCTTGATATCTGGTAGTACAATTCTTTCCTTCTAGTTTTTCTTTATTGTAGAGTTCTGTCTATTCTTGTCCTGTCATTATTTTATGTAGATATTTGAATAAGTTTATAGAATTCCAAGAAATGCCTCATTGAGGTTTTGGATGAAATAACATTGAATTTATAGATTTATTTGGGAGAGATTGATTTATTTATGATACTGTATTTTTATCTGTAAATATAGTCTATAGCTCATATTTAGTCTTTTTAAACATCTTTTTTTTTTCAGAAGTAATAATGATTTTATAAACTTGTAGAGGGTCTAAACATGTGCATTCACCACCACCCCCAACAGACTCAGGGTGGTTCACTTCCAAGTAACTCGCTGGGATGATCTCCAAGGCTCTGGTTCCTGGGACCGCCTCCTCCAGGTTTTTCTGTCAGAGCTCCCAGTACCAAGGGAATAGCAACTCTGATCTGCCGCATGTCCATGACCTACATCATGTCCAGTAAATCCTCCACATCACCGCCTTCTTCCAATACAACTGCTGTATGTATCGTTATCTGATTTTTAATTGGGAGCCAGAAACTTTTTGGCTTTCTGAGATGAGACAAAGCTTCCAGAGGCTTCATCTTTGGTGATCAGAGTAATTCTGTCTTGAACAACAGTTTCCCGTAAATGATTTAACTATTTAATTTCTGCTTCTCTTGAAGGACTCTCGGGAAACTGTTAAAGCACTGTTCTTCTGAAAACCTAATAACTTCTTCCTAGAAGGCTTTGATGCAGTCCACGCTCTTCATAAAATAGGGTGCTTCATGCATATCCAAAAACTATTCCCTGTGGTTTATTAGCTGATGACTTGCTTCTTTAAAGCTGGCATTTTTCTGCATCACCAGTGCATGGAAGTTTTCAGCAGGATTCACACTTCCAACCTTGGTGACACTGCCTGCAGTCAGGCTGGAGACACTGAAGAGGGCTTCCCCTTGCTCAGGTTTGTGTTTTTTAATGCTGAGTCTCTCCTCATGGTTGTCTTGGAAAATGTCCTGAGCAGTTACTTGAACCTTTCTCTGGGTAGCTTCCAACAGAAGGAAAGGTTCTTTATTTTGGAGAAAGGAATCTGACCTTTACTGTCACCCCAGTTGGGGGAGCCAGCATATTCAAAATATTCTGCTGGATTGGGGGCAGGCATTCCTGGGGATGTAAAGCTCTGTGCAGTAGTCACTGGAATAATCTCTGAAATTTAGAACTTGGGGAGTTCAGTAGTGGAAACAAGTCTTTGATGATGTCTTCCTCTTCATCTTTCTTTATTAAACTCATAGAATCAGTGAAAGCATCAACAGCATTCAGCTGTGCCTCTGTGGGAGTGTATTTTTCACCATTTTTGAGAGATGAAAACATGTATTGCTACAGGTCTTTGCGAAAAGCAGCTGTACATGCGCTAAACACTCGTAGTTATCCTTGATAAAAGGGAAAGCCACGCCAATTTGGGGATTAGCTCTTCTGTCATAAGCATATCAAGCAGTGGCCACCATGTCTAATTCATCCAAAGCCTGAATGAATCGAGGAGGAAAGCGCACCTGCTGCCACCTCATCATCATGTGATTTCCCATAGAGAATTTTCTCTGGACCTGAGATGATCTACAAAATCCAGAAAAGCACTTCCCCTCCGGTTTATGTTTCATGTGTTCCTCATCCACTTTAGGGGAAGAAATCACATCACTTCCATAGCAGAGCCCTTGAATATTGTCTTCTTTGGAAACTTCAGTTTTATTGTCATTTAAACAATAAATTGTTTCTTTTTGTGCATCATCTTTCTTTAGGGTTCATGTATCCACAGTTATCCAAGTTTTAGCTTTCTGCTGTAGAATCGATTTACAGGCTACAATCTTTATACACAAATTGGAGCCAATGGTCAGTTGGCAGCGCCAGGGCATGGAATGCCTTTCAGTTTTCTTAAAGATGCACGATTGTCTCAGACTCTCACCGAAAGAACAAATTTCATCCAGCCCATCAGCTCCCTGCAAAGACAACATCACCTTCCTCACCCTCTATATACCTTCCTTTTGCTGCTCAGTGATTCCTTTTTGAAGAGAAGAAGGCCCATGGTCCCCCAAGTGCAAGTTGCTATCTCCTCTGTCTCCAGTTCCATCTTTTGTACCAATCAGGAAAGGCAAAATGAAGTGTAGGGAGATGCGAGGTTTCTTTAAATTATGAATTATAATATCCAGCTGATCTTTGCTCAATGGGCTGCTGAGGTCAGCAAACACTTCAATATACCTCTTCTCAAACTTTTTTCCCATGGTTTCATGTTGACTCATATCCATGCACAGAGTCAGCGCATCCAGAAAGTCAGCTTGTTGAGCACCTGCCTTGTTGGATTCTGCCTGCAGTGTCCTCCAGCTAAGCAAAATCAGGCAGCAACAGGTGTCTGAGCACTGTGATGTCCTAGTACTGGTCCCCAGCAGCAAGAGCGCTGTTGGCGCTGTCTGTACCCTACAGGACTAAAGCAATCTCATCCTTACTCTCTGCAAACTCCTAGAGAAAAATGTCAGAAGGCTGTAGCTGGACAAACATGGTCTTCGCCCTTTTTGCTTGTTTAAATGGGGAGCCTTCACCAGGAAAGTAGTTACTCATGGCAAAGCCCGCATCCATACATATGGCACAACAGCTTATTTCTGGGACACTCCGTGTTGCCAGCTGCTGGTATTTTAGAGGCATGTTTCTGGCAGGAACCTACAGTGCACATGCCCTTTTTAAATATCTTTCAATGAAGTTTTATAACTTTTTTATATAGACTTTTAAATTTTATTTTAATTATTTAAAATAATTAAATATTCTAGGTAGTTTGATTTTTTTTATTTTAAAGACAAAAGAATGTAGACGTATAAACCAGAATAACACAAAAACTACAGGAAATACAAAATTATAGAGAAGATAGTAGGGAATTAGCATTGGATGCTGTATTACATAATGTTATCTTCACATTTGTTACTCAGTTATACAGATGATGACTCATTCGATTAATCAATTTTCTCCGCTCTCACCACCCAATCAGTCATCTTCCCTCTGATAATAACTGTACTTTTGGGTTTATTTACTCCCTCGGACTCTCACCTTGGAAAGAGACATGGCTGCTTCAAATTATGCTGTGTCATATATGGGTGTATACAAATTGCTATGGCAGGAGGTGGAAAAGCACCCATGCTCCAAGACAGTAGATAGGCAGGGAACCAGGTTCACTATGGTCAAGCCCCCACTGACAAGCCCTCAAGGCCATCAGGGGTCCCGTTGAGTTGGCAGGGTTACCCAACAAACCACCAGGCTTCGCCTTGATACATTGCATCTGGAGGTCCAGTCCAGTCCTCAGGATCGCCCAAGCAGACCACTGGGCTCCTCCCTGTTGCTGTGCTGCCGGGGGCCCGGCAGCGTCCGTGGGGTCACCCCTGTGGACCGCTGGGCTCTGCCCTGTCACTGCACTGCAGGGGGCTTGGTCAAGTCCACGGGGTCACCCCCAGCGGACTGCCAGGTTCTGCCTCATCACTGTGCTGCCAGAGGCCCTGTCCAGGTCTTCAGGGTTCACATGCAGCCTGGAGGGAGCCCCCTCCCCCCTCAGGCTACTGAGCTCCCTGTCAGGGCCCCCAGGGTCCCCTAATAGGCCACTAGTGTCTCCCTGCAGGCCACCTATGACTCTTTGGAGGCTGTCCCCAACCAGCAAGAGAACCGGGTCTGCACCCTAGTTCCAGGTCTTTGCCTCCTCCCACCTGATCTCCAGTGTTGCCATTCCCCGCCCCTTGCATCTGGGCATTGGGCGCACTTACGATGCTGGGCACAAGGGCATGAGGTCTCTCCCACCTGTGCTCACTGTGGTAGTCCAGGGTATGTACTGAGTTTAGTTATTAGTTCTTGAAGAGCATTGGAGGATTTTCTTGGGTCTGCTGTGTAGAGTATGCTTTTTGTGTAATTTGTTGCTATGGGTTCATACAAGGTTCATATATGCAAGCAGTGTGGGACCCTCTTGGTGCTCATATTAGTAGTTTAGGGTGAGTCCTGAAGCCTGTAGACTCAGCCATTGCTGTCAGGGACACGTGTGGAGTGCTCGGGCCACCAAGATTCAAGGTGTTCGGAGAGGGGATTCAAGGTGGGAGCTAAAGCCTGGTAACTCAGCTCGTGCTTCCTGCTTGGTGTTGGAGTAAGAAGGGTGTGGGGCCATGTGATCCACCTCCATCTGCAGCTCTCTCTTACTGTTATGCTCCAGTTCCATTTGTTTTTTGGCTGAATCCCTGGGAATTGCTGTGGCCCTGGGGTTGTTGCCGATGCTCTCTGCTGCTCTCTGCTGGTAGTTGCTCACACAGTGGAGAGGTAGACCACAGCCTTGGGGCAGGTGTAGAGCTGGGTGTGGCGGGCTGGGTACTGGTTGCTTTGACTCCACCTTGCCTCCAGGCGCTGATTAGAAAGGTTGCTGCAGGGTGGGAATTCTGTTTTAGTAGGTGTTGTCACTTCTCATCCTCACACTGGGTTGGACCACACCTTACCACCGCCATTGCCTCTTTTCCTGGCAGTGCTTTCTCCTCTCCGGTCCTGGACCAGCTCTCGGAACTCTGCTCTCCCTTGGCCGAGTTGGGAGGCTCCTGTGAGCGTGGGTCTCCAAAGCTGAAGCTGTGAGTGCCAGAATGAGGGAGCAGGCCGAGGGTGTGTTTGGAGCGGTGACTCCCTCCTTCTCTGCCTCCTCTTCCTCCAACTGTGCCATGGCAGCCCTCCGAGCCTTTCCTCCAGGAGAGGTCTTGTTTGGTCTTTCTGAGGGCTTCAATTCTCATTTCAGATCCTTCCTGGGTTCAGGGTACACATTTCTCTTCTTCCTGTCTTTCTTATGTTGCTATATTCCAGTGTCTGGGTGGCGATCCTCTGAGAGGATCTTTGCTGCTTACCCGGTCACCATCTAGTAGTTTGATCTTTAATCACAATAATTAATAGATGATTTAATGATATTTTCTCTTTTTTTATATATATTTTTGAGACAGGGTCTTGCTATGCAGTCCAGGCTGGCCTTGGGCTCACTTTGTAGCCCAGGCTGGTCTTGAACTTTCAATGATCCTCCTGCTTCAGCCTCCTGAGTGCTGGAATTACAGGTGTATGCCACCACACCCAGCTACATTTTCAGAGAATGCTTATATGACTCTGGTAGTCTTCAGATAAAACTTGAGGGTTCTTAGCTGGATGTGGTGGTACACACCTGTAATCCCAGAACTCTGGGAGGGTGAGAGAAGAGAATAGTAAGTTTTCCTGTACAAATTTAGCAACTTAGCAAGACCCTGTTTCAAAATAAAAAATAAAAAAGGGCTGAGGACATAGCTCAGTGCAAAGGCCCTGGATTTAATCCCCAGTAACATAAAAAAACAAAAATTTGAGAGCTCTTATTTTCCATACTTCCTGTGTTTCAGATAAAGCTTAACATCTAAGGACTATATCTTGACCTACACATGTTTTTAAAAGTTTGCTTTTGCCACAAAGAAAAATCAATGTGATCACTGTCAAAAAATGAGAAAGAAATTAAAAAAAGGAAAAAATACTCTCAATCTTTCTCATTGTTTTTTTTTTTTTTTTTTTTTTTGCGGTACTGGGGATCGAACTCAGGACCCTGCGCTTGCTAGGCAAGCGCTTATTCCACTGAGCTATATCCCCAGCCCAATCTTTCTCATTGTTAACACCAGACTTTCTGATATGTACTTTGGGGTCTTTGAGAACATACATATTTTTCTTTCTGTTTTAAAATTAGAACATACCATGCATACTTTAAACTTTTCCAGTTAATTTCACAAATCTAAGAAAATTATTAGTATTTTTGTTATGGTTTGTATCTAGATGTCCCCCCAAAGCCTCATGTGGTCTTGGGGGATGGGCTCTTCAGAGGCAGCTGAATCTAGTGAGTGTGACTGATTCGTAGTGCAATGCTGGGATTAAGGGTGCTGGGATTAATCCTGGGTGATTATTGGATCCGTCTACTGATTCAGCTGGCACTGCCCTAATCCAGCAGTCTGGATAAGATAAAAGGGGCAGAAAGAGGCTTGTTTCCCCCTTTTGCTCTTGTTGTTTTGCTGTCTTCCGCTGCCATGAACAGTTGACCCTCTGCCATGTGCGAGTCTGTTTTGGAGCCAGCCATTTATGGAACAAAACCTCTACAAACTGAGCTAAATAAAGCTTTCTGCCTTTAATTTTAGGTGTCACGTATTTTGTCTCAGCAACGAGAAAAATAACACAGTTTCTTTTTATAAGTATAAAACAGCAGTGTGGTTTGTCCTCGGTTATCTCTGTAAACTGTTTTCTTCACTAACTATTGCCTATTCCCAACACAGGGCCTTCACCATCTTCTCTTCTCAGTATTATCTCCCCAAGTGTTCTCATCCATGGCTCACAGCTTCCACCACATACGACTTTGACTTACATGCCAGTGACTTACAAACTGACATCTCTAGCTTATAGGCTTCTTCTGAGCCAAACCTCTCTAACTGGCTGTTTAACGTTTCTACTTGCTGGATCCATGACACCTCAATTACTATATGTACACTCAAGACAGAATCAGTAAACTTTCTGTCCCATCACAAAGATGAAAATGTGCCAGTCAGTGTTTCCTGTTGAGTGGTACAGTCATCTGTCTCACTGAATAAGCCATATATTCAGGAATCACCATTGATACATCCTTCATTTCTCTCGCATACTGCCTGTATTGCCAGGTCATACCAAAACTTCCTCCTAAAAATCTTATCTTTACATTGCTTAGTGTTGTCACTTCCAACATCTAAGATTATGCTGTGACCTCTGGCTAGACCAACTGGAATGAACTGAGACCCCCAAGCTATAAATTCTTTATAGCAGTACCTCTCAAAGTATCTGTGGTGAAGGGCCAGTTTTTTTTTTTTTTAATTTCTAATCTGTCACAGACTATTTCTATAAAATACAATAAAAGTAACTTACTAGAAAAAAGAAAAAACCAAAATACAATCCTCAATTTTTGATTATTAGGTTTGACATAAAATTTTTATGTCAAGGTGTTATAAAAATTTCTGTTGGGTACAGTGGCACACCCTGTAATCCCATCTATCTGGAGGCTAAGGCAGAAGAATGGCAAGTTGGAGGCCTGCATAAGTAATTTAGTGAGAACCTGTCTCAACAATAAAAATTTTAAAAGGGAGATGGAGGCACTGCTGTGGCTGGTAAAGCAGTTGCCTAACATGCATGAGACCTTGGATTCAATCTCTAGTACTGCAAAAAAAAAAAAAAAAAAAAAAAAAGCTCCAGAATACTCTGTTTTTGCATTTAATATCTGAGAGCAAATACATACCATGATTGATTTTGCTTACCAGTACTAAGTACTTAGTGCATTGTCTAGTATATAGATGAGAAATATTTATGAAATGCTAAACCTAGCTTTGCCCATTTGGAGGCTTCTAAAGCTGTCTTCAGTAACTGGGCATTTTAAATACCACAGTAAACACATCTGTAGTTAAATGTTCATTTCTTTAGAATCAATTCCTAGTCCTAAAATTGTTATACCCAGAATAGACTTTTTTAAAGGTTTTGTTAAGGTGAATTGTTTTCTAGAAGGATTATATCCCTATCAGTACTTAATCTGAGTGCCACTTCTGTTCCTTCAAAATAGGCCTCTTTCTGTTTAGCTATTTCTCATGTTTATTTGTTTGTTTTTACCACTCACACTGAGTTCTCTGCCTCTTGCTAGCCCAAAGGAAGAGAAGATACAGTCCTTTCCACAATCTAACAGCCTCAGTGTTGGCTTATGACTTGGGGTACCTTTGATGTGGGGTGCAACTGCTTATCTGCCCCTCATTCCCTGTATGCGTCTTGGGAATGATTCATTACTATGTGGTATTTACTTTTGTACCACCTAGAGTGCTTTGGGGTGGGATGGGAGGAGGCTGGAGAGACCATAGCCCTTCGAGCTGGTCTAGTTCTTTGGGTCTTCCTAGCTTCTAATTATATCTCCCATGGTGTCTCCTTTAATTTAATTTGGCAGAAATTTTGACTTCTGCAATCATGCAGAACTAGTGATTATGTGACTCACATCCATGTTAGTCTGTAGGCACTAAAGGCTTGTTGGTCTTTCCTTTAGACTTTCAGATGTACTGACTTAAACTGAAGCTTGTTTCTTGGCAGAAGTAGATGTCAGAAGTAGCCAGTTGTATGAGTTAGGATTCTTTTTATCACAAGTTACAGAACATCTGAATACAAACACAATAGATTGTCTTAGACAACAAGAAGTCAGAGGAAGGGTGGATTTCAGACTGGTAAATTATGTCATTATGTGTGGACCCAGGTTTGTTCCTACCTTTATTGTGCTATTCTCAGTAGAGACTTCATCCCGAAGCTCCTTGTGGTTGCAAGGTAGCTGCCTGTAACTACAAGGACAGAGGTTTCATTGATGATGACTTGGGATACAGGCAAGGAGGGATTTCTTACTAAAAGGAAATGTCTTTTCCCTTAGTCTGATTGGATCAATTTAAACCCTGTGCTCACATCTAAAGTATTTCTAAAGAGTGTTTAAATCTTTAGGTCTGGTAAATACAAAATCTGTGTTCCAAGTCATAGTAGTTTTACCACCCTCACTCCTGCCTATGAGAATTGAGCCCAGGGCCTTTATACTGAGCTACATGCCCAGCCTTTTTCATTAATTAATTAGTTTTGGAACAGGGTCTTGTTTAGTCTCTAAATGGCTCAGGCTAGGTTTAATCTTGTGACCCTCCTACCTTGTCCTGCACCCGTCCATTCCCATCCTCATAATCCCAAAGTACTGGGATGACATGACTACAAGTATGCACCACCATTCCTGGTTTCACAACTCCTTTGTTACTATAGGCTGATGGTGGCTACTTCTCTGCTAGAAATAGAGGGACCCTCAGTGTATTTCATACTTTAAGGTCTATCATCGCCACCTTTGTGTTATCAGTTGATGCATTCTTCAGGATTTAGCATGTAAATGATAAATGCTCAACCCAAGGTGACTTAAGCAGAAGCAGAATTTACTGATACACAGAACAGGAAAGGGTGCAGAATAATCTGGCTTTGGACATGGCCCAATCTAAGGGCTCAAGGGATGTCATCTAGGTCTTCTTCTTTTTCTCTAGCAGGTTTTCTTCCTTGGGTAATCAAGAAAGTCTTAGAAGTACACACAGTCACCTTGGGCTAATAGTGCCTTATCAGGGCTTTTTTTTTTGCCATCCCTGATCTCCCTATCCAATTATATATTTTCCTGTTGCATCCAGCTTTAAGGCTTCATTAATTGCATTATGATCTTATTTTTGACTATGCCCTGAGGCATAAATATTTCCAAAATCTGATTCAATTAAATTTGTGTTCTAGCCAGGCATGGTGGTGCACACCTGTAATCTCAGCATTCAGGAGGCTGAGGCAGGAGGATTGTTGAGAGTTTGAGACCAGCGTGGGATGCAAAGTGAGCTAGCTCAAGGCCAACCTGAACTGCAGAGCAAGACCCTGTCCCCAAAAGACAAAACAAACAAACAAACAAACAAACAATTAAATTTGTGTTCCTTTGTAGGGATAGGGTTTTTTTTGTGGGGGTAGGGAATTGAGCCCATTCACATTGAGAGTTTTTACTGAAATATGTTGACTTATTCCTATCATTGCATTAATTCCCTGTTGCGGATTCCCTTTCATTCCCCCTTGTACTTAATTGCTCACCCTGCCTGGTGTATTCATTCTATTCTGTTAGACACTTTGGCATTGTTACTTTCCTCATCTCTTTCTAGGATATCTGATTACCTACCAACTACTGTATCCATTTTTCAAAGTCTTTTACAATTTTAATGTGTCTCAGAATAACTGGTCTCTGACAGCAGCCCTAGCTTCTAGTTCTCACATATTGTCCTCACACTGGTAGCTTTTACTAGCTATACTTTGTGTTCAGTACTTATTCATGGACTCTTAAATCTTTGTTAAAATGATCAGTTCTTGTTTTCTATCATTTTGTTTAGCTCAACTAGCTTTTTGTTAATGTCTTCTGTAAACTTGCTGATAATTTTATTTGTTAAATCCATTATCTATTTAGTCAGATCTTCACTGATCTTGCCATGAACCTTACTGATCTGTGTTTTGTCTCCTCTGTTATCCTTTTGAATAATTTGGCTGTGTGGCTTTTGATTTCCTCCCCCTCAGTGCTCCATGGATCAGCTTTGGAGGAATTGCGAGTTTTTGGAGACACTTTATCATTTTGTGTTTTCATGTTTTTATTGTTTGTTTTTCATTTTTATGCTGAGGTTTGATTATAGTGAAAGACTTTGTTGCTATGGAGACCTTGTTAGTGTCTGTTTTTTCAGTGATGCATTCTGGGCTTTTTTCTCTCACCTAAAATCCAACTACTTCCATTTATCTGGGAGGGCAAGCTGCATTGTATTTGGCCCAGCATCCAGTTCTCTGGGAATGGGCCACAATATTGTTAATGATACAAAGGCAATCCAGATATTGGCATACAGAGAAACAATAGCAACAACTCTGTCATCTTGGCAATAGCAATAAATGAAACAACCATATAACATCAAAGACAAACTAGATATTGACATACCCTAAGAATCAGTAATGTACTACACTTACCCATAAAAGAGACCTATAATTAAAGTGTAAACACTAAGACAAACAAAATTTTGACATACATTAACTATCTGGTAAATGCAAAATACCTTTACTAATAATAGAACAATATTCAACAATAATAACATGGTGTTAACTGTGTAAGATTCATAAAGCTTAATGGCTATACTAGTAAGTGTGAAGTGAGGCAGGACCTGGAAACTAAACAAGTAGAATTTGAAAAATTAATCAATGGAAGATGAGAAAAAAGTGAGAGAGGATCCTATTGAAGTATGAAAGGAATTTAATAGTATTAGAAGAAATGGCAAAGAAAAAAGAAAATAAAAAGAGCAAAATAAAGGAAAAATAAGAAAAAAATCAAAAGGAGAAAGGAAATATAAAAGAGGAAAAACCCACCCCAGCCACCCCCCCAAAAAAAAAACAGTGAAGGAAAAAGATAAAAAAATTGAGTTAAAGAAAATTCCTCTTTTTGAAAGACTTTTCTTCCTCCCAGAATCTGCAGTCTTGTACTCTAGCAAGTTGTGATTTTTTCCACCTATCTTACAACCTATGGGTTTCTGGGATGATCTAAACCCTGCTCCTGAAATCCCTCTATTCAGTCAACCCAGACTGTGGTGACTGTCCAAGTCAAGGAGTGTCCTTACTAACGTTGGTAGCTGGGAAAAGAAATCACACCCCGGGTGTCTGTGGGATGTAGGCAGCAGGCCATGGGGTTTGAGCAGACTCCTGGACTTCACGCCAGCACTTTCAGATCCAGCTGCCCTCTGCAAGTCACAGCAGAGCATGGGGCTTGTTTCCTTCCTGTCCTGAGCTTAAATTTCTCAGGGCTCTATGCTTAGCCCACACCCTCTCTGCAGCTCTGTCCCATGGCTGTCTCTCCCACCTAATAATAGTGGGAGGTTAACATTGAAAACTCTGAAGTGGAGTTGATTTGTAGTTGTTCTATGGCTAAGATTTAAACAATTAGCACCTTCCCAAAATGGTGCCTGATTAAAAACCCTGGCAATGAGGCAAGTGCTGTCCTGGGTTTCTTCACCAACCCTCGCCTACCTTAAAGGAGCTACTTTCAGGGTAAAACACCCGCACTGTTTTTGTAGTTTACAGTAGCTATGGGCTTTTCTCCAGGCCACACGGCTGGCCTGGCCTGTCATTTCACCCTATAATCACCTTCTTTCCAGGGGCATTGGTCTTGTCCAGAGTCAGTTCGGGGCAGTTGACTGGTGCTTCTTCTGGGGCCTCTGCTGCCTGGTGTGGAGAGGAAACAAAACCCAGAGCAGGCTTGGAGTTGACCAGTGACTGCAACCAAGACACAGAACCCACAGGTGCAAAATTGGCAGGGGGTGGGGGTGGGGTTGAACACCACAGAGTGTGTTCGTTCTGCAGTCCATGGAGATGGGTTCTGTCTGTGCTCTATGAGGGCAGGTCCATTTTTTGTTTTTGAGACAGGATTCAGCGGAGTACACCACCACACCTGGCTTGCAAGAATAATTTTTTTTTTTTCTTTTTTGAGACAGAGTCTCACCGTGTAGTTCAAGCTGATCTTGAGCTCACTTTATAGCCCAGGCTGGTCTTGAATTTGCAATGATCCTCCTGCCTCAGCCTCCCAACTGCTGGGATTACAGGCATGTGCCACTATACCCAGCTTGCGGGAATAATTTTTGAGAATAATCTCTGATATCTTTTCTATTCCCAGAAGGCTTTTCTTTGGTTTCTTTTTCATTAGTTCTCCCTAGCAAACTTGGTGCCCTATGGTTTGTTGATATGAAAAAGTTGGTGAACTTCTTCTTAGGGTTTTATCTGATTTCTCTATTGTCTCCGCGTCTGCCTTTAGGTGTAGGCTTCCCTGTACTTTGTTCTACACCAAGGTGTTAAACCTTATGGATTAAGATGGGAGTGATGGCACACACCTATAATCCCTGCACTCTGGAGGCTGAAACAGGATGATTATTGCAAGTTCAAAACCATCATGGGCTACAAAGTGAGCTCAAGGCCAGCCTGAACTGCATAGTGAGACTCTGTCTCAAAAGGACGAGAAAAAAAAGCACCCATGAACCTTACGGTTTACCTGGGCTATAAGAGTGAAGAGGAAATGTCTTGGGTCACATATAAAATGTAGTATGTAGCATAGTATATGATGTAGTTAGTGTATACCAGTAACAAAATTCTTTTAACTTATTAAATTATCTCACAAAACAACACAAGCTCAAATTTATTTATTTATTTTTGTCTGTTTGAGACAGGGTCTCACTATGCAGTTTAGGCTGGCCTTGAGCTCACTTATGTAGCCCAGGCTGGTTTTGAACCTGCAACAATCCTCCTGCCGGGTGCTGGGATTACAGGCGTGTGCCACCATGCCCGACCACAAGCTCAAATTTAATAATTAAGATTTAATAATTGCTTATTTAATAATTTAAATTGTAATTTAATAATTGCTTCACAATAATGAACATGTCTTAAAGACACATAGCTACTGGTGGGTTGAAATACTATTATCAGTAACTGCTGAATTTTACTCACTAAGCTGGATGGTACATTTAACATCAGATAACACACAGGTTGAGTTGTAACTGACTGCATGTGGCAGATACGGGAGATAGCACTGCACTGGGGCCTCCCCTACACAGCATTCCACTGTGGCCTGTGCAGTCTGTGTTTGAGCATGTACAATCACCCTGAAAAATACCACTAAAAATCACATAACAGTGTTAAAAGTTTATGATCTTGTGGCACTGCATTGCTAGCTATCCATAGCTTTATGCAGCTGGTAGGCTGCTGATTAAATGTATCTGAGAAGAGCTTGAATTCTTTGTTCTCCTGGCCTTCTCCTCTGGGCAAAATCCCTGAGCCAGTGTTCTAGCACTGGTATTAGAGACAGTGGCCTACTTTGGGGATGAAAATCCTGGTATATGAACACGACTCTGGATAGCCTTTGATTTCCTCAACTTGCCTCTCTGAGAGTCAGATCTCTGCCCTACAGTTTACAGAGACCTTAAGTAGTTGTCTTAAAAATAATTTTCACCAGTTATGGTTCATTTCCTGGGAAGCATATCCATGGAACCCTTTGTGCTTCCATTCTTGAAGTGGGCCTCTTTCTTGACTTGCCTTTATAGCTACTGTGTGGACTCTCTGCATAGTGCTGTCAGGATAAGGGGCTCATAAGATTATAATCCCCTAGGTAAAGGATTATTACTATTTTTTGCTTGGGGAAACTAATGATTATTTGTCTTTGTTACTTTCTCACTGCTGGGAGACGGCCCCCAATACCCATAAGTTAAAGGAGTAAAGGTTTATTTTGTCTCACAGTTTGTAAGGCTTTTCAGTCCATAGTCAGCTGGCTGCGAGGCATGGCAGCATGGCAAAGGGGCACAGCAGAGGAGAGACCGCTCAGGCAGGACCAGCAGGAAGCGGAGTGTACAGGCAAAGGAGGAGGGAAGACTATTCCAGGCCACGCCATCAGTGACCTGCTGCTCTGCCTGGCTTCACCTCCCAAGGTCACATTTAGCTATAAACTCATCTGTGGAGTGGTGACAGCCTGAGGCTGTAGGGGGCTTCTAGATGTAAACTGTAACAGTGTTGCTTAAATGACAGCTCAAGCAAATGGATATTATTTCTCAGTCTCAGATCATTGCCTGTCATGATCCTGAGTCATGTTGTTAAAGAGTACATTCCTTTATTATCAGATAAGAATATTAGTTATATACTACTGTATAAAAATCATTGCAGTACTTAATAATTTAAAACAGCAACATACCTGGGCATGGTGGTGCACGCCTGTGATCCCAGCACTGGGAAGGCTGAGACAGAAGGATTGCAAGTGGGTTCAAGGCCAGCCTGAAGTACTGATCCTGTGTCAAAAATAGGTAAATATGTACATACATACAAACAATATATTAAATTTTTATCTTCACCATTTCTGTGGGCTGTGAATTCAGGGTTAATTTACCTGGATGGTTTTTTTTTTTTTTAAGCTGGGCAGTTCTTGCTCATTGTCTCTTCAGGGTGTCTACTTAGGGTTTAGTCATTTTAAGACTGAATTGGAGCTGAATGTCTGTCTTCAAAGTGGCTTATGGAGTGGCTGGCCACATGATGGTGGTTATGGGCATAAGATAGTGGTGGCGAACGTTTTAGAGTTTTCAATGATACAAACAGCCCACTGTGGCATTTGTGCCATAGGTTTGCCACCTCTGACATAAAGCTTTAATTCGTCCTCTTACGGGCTTCTTTTGAGACTGTTTGGACAGCCTGACACCGTGGAGCTGGCTTTCCCTAGAGTAAGTAATCCAAGGGAGAGAAGAGTAAAGCGCAAACCTCCTCCTACGTATGGCAGAGCTGTGAGGGTCACATAATGTCACTTCTGACGCATTTTCTTCATTAAAAAATAAGTAAGTCTATCTCACTTCAGGGAAGGGAATTAGGCTGTACATCTTAAAGCATTTCAAGGAGATTTCTGAACATATTTTTAAAAACACATTAATAAGAAGAGGCAAACTAATTTAGGATCACCATTGCATTAGCTTTGATAGACCCCAGAAAAGCAATTGCTCATTTTCTTGTGTTAGTTTCTGAACTTCTATATGTTATGCTAGAGTCTACCTTGTAATATGCAAAATTCAAGGCCCAATAAGAACCAGGTTTTCTGGATATATACTTTTATAAGGTATGAATGACTCTAGAGTTACATTTCATCATGACCCTCTGTCTATCCCAATACTTAGATTTTGTGTGTTTGTGTGTATGCGCACTTGGCATTGAACCTAGGGCCTTTGCACTGACCTATATCCCCAGCCCTTTTTTATTTTTTATTTTGAAACAGGGTCTTGCTAAATCGCTAAGTTGCCAAAGCTGGGCTCAGACTCAAACTGGTGATACTCCTGCCTCAGGCTTCCAGAGTCCTGAGATTATAGGTGTGCACCACCACGTCAGACTTCTAGTTCCTAGATCTGGAATCTAAAGACAGAAGAAGTTGTCTTCTGTCTGGTAGTTGCTTCAAGTCTTATTTGGACACTTGCACCTGTGCTGAAATGGTAGAGATGCTTTATGTCATTGAGACAAAGCCCTGTTTATGTTAACAGATCACAAGAGAAAGTTTGTGATTTCTTCTTTATTTTCTCAGTGTTCCGAGCATTGAGCTGTGACTGTGCTGAGCAAGAGAAGATGGACTCTGTTTGATTCTTGTTGTCTGGCCAACCAGCAAACAGTGTGGGGCAACGAAGAAGGTGGGGAATTATAGGAAAGATTAATAGTAAAAAGATGATGGGAGGGGATAGCTTTTTTCCCCTGTTGATAATACTGATGTTCTCTGATCAGAATGAGGATGTTTTTTAAATAGTCCAAGGTGCCTAGAAGGCATAAAAGCTTGGAGTATTAGGGATACAGTAGGCTCTATTATAAAAAAAATTTCCTTAGAAATGCCATAAATTTTAGTAAGTGTCTTCTGGTGTAAAGCGATTGCCAGACTTGCATTTTATAGACAAGCTGATCTAGTTCTTCTCTACCTTACACATGTAATAAAACTGATATCCAGTGAATTTTAGTATTGGAGAAGGAGTTAGAGAGATGACTCTTCTAGTTTCTAATCAAGTGTTTTATTCAGTGTTCTATATTGCCTTCCTTCAGTGGCCTATGAAGGTTTTTGTTTTGTTTTGGTTTTTGTCTTTTTGAGACAGGGTCTCGCTGGCTATGCAGTTCAAGCTGGCTTTGAGCTCACTTTGTAGCCCAGGCTGGTCTCAAACTCAACAATCCTCCTGCCTCAACCTCCCAAGTGCTGAGATTATAGGCGTGTGCCACCATGCCTGGCAAGATTTTGCATAATTTGGCCTCTTACAACTTTTCCATCCTTATCTGGTCCTCCTTCCGCTTCACTCTCTTTCAGCTGAGCTGGCCTTCTGTTAGTCCCAGTGTCTTGACATTTGATCCTTCTGTTCCAGTGCCCTTCTTCCGTGCAGACGTGGTACATACATGTAATCCCAGCACTTGGGAGGCTAAGGCAAGAGGATCCCATGTTTGAGAGCAGCCTGAGCTGTATAGCAAGACCCTGTCTCAAGAAAGTTAAAAAAACAAAATAAAACACCAAAGCTTTTCTTCCACATATCTATATGACTTCTCCTTCTTTATGTTTCTTCTCGGAGATATACTCATCAGAGAATACTTCCCAGACTCCTCTTTAAAGTATTCCCTAGCCCCTGCCTCATCATTTTACCCTTTCTTGTTGTATTTTCTTTGTGTTACATTATTATATTGTGTGTTCATTTATTGTTTCCTTCCACTAAAGTGTATGTTCCATGAAGGCAGGACTTGAGTTTTGTTCACTGTCCAGTCTTTCACTGTATAGAACAGCGGCATAGAAGAAGTATTCAGTGTAGTGTAAGTTGTCATAGTCTTTTGCTCAGGACCCTTTTATCTCATTCACAATAAAAACCAAAGCCTCAAAATGGCCCGTGTCATGGACTGAATTGTGGACATCTCACCCAAATTTACATAACGAAGCTCTAAATCCTAGTGCACCTCAAGATGTGGCTGTATTTGGAGATTGAGCTTTTAAAAAAGTAGTTAAGGTAAAATAATCATAAAGATAGGGCTCTAATTTCAGTGTGATTCATGTCCTTATAAGAAGAGGAAGATGCACTCAGGAGGCACTGCATGGAGAAAAGGCCCTGTGAGGACTGAGAAAATTCTGCCAGCTGCAAGCCAAGGAGAGAGGCTTCAGGAGAAACCAAATCTGCTGAAACCTTGACCTTGGGCTTGCAGATTCTAGAACTGAGAAAATTAGTCTTGCATCATTAAAGATGGAGTTATATTGTTAAAAAATGTGTGTTTAGGTGATTTTATCATTGTGTGAACAGCAGAGTGTATACTTACACAAACCTACACAGTATAGGTCAATCATTTGAAGTGGCTTCAATGCAACCGAGAAACACGGTAAACGTGAGGCTGCCATGAGCAGAATATAGTACGCTAACATAACAGTAAGAAGTGCAGTAAGCACATAAGTCAGTAACCTAGTTGTTTATTATCGTCGTCGCATACTGTATTGTGTACTACACATAATTGTGCCTGCTAGTTTTCTTTTTGAGACAAGGTCTTGCCATGTAGTTCAGACTGACCTTGAACTCATGGTGTAGCCCAGGCTGGCCTTGAATTTGCAGTGATGATCTCCCTGCCTCACCCTCTCAAGTGCTGGGATTACAGATGCACACCACCACACCAGCACATGCTCTGTTTTTATCGGTGGCAGAGTACTGGGTTGGTTTATAATAGCATCACCACAAATGTGAGCCGTGCATTCTGTTATGATACCATAGCAGCTACTATGTCACTAGGTAAGAGGAAGTTCTCAGCTCCATTATAATCTTAAGGGACCAAGTCTGATATGCAGTCCACTGTTGACTGAAAAGCCATGTGACGTGGGACTGTACTTCCAGTTGTTGGGTTATTTTGTTATGGTGGCCCTACCAGACTCGTACAGCCTATAAATACTCGCGGGCCCCTTCTACTTCATCTCCTGTGTTTCCTTACTCATTCTCTTTCAGCTTCTTTGACCTCTTGGTGTTTGCCAAGGTGGCTTTCAGCTCAGAGCTTTCATATTTGATGTTCCTTCTACCTGGAATCCTCTTCTTCCCAGACGTCTGTACTGTGCATTCACACCTGACAGTCAGGTTTTGCTCAAACGCTGCCTTCTTAGAGATGCCTTTCTTTTTTCCCCTCCCTTTTCTGCCCACCTGCCTGCCTCCCTCCCTCCCTTCTTTCTTTCCTCTTTTTTCTTTTTCTTTCAGTACCAGGGATTGAACCCAGGCCCTTCACACAGAGCTCCATCCCCAGCCCTTTTTTATTTATTTTTTTTTATTTTGAGACAGGATCTCACTAAGTTGTTAAGTTGCCCAGACTGGGCGCAAACTTTCAATCTCATGCCTCAGTCTCCCAGAGCGCTACAATTACAAGCTTGTGCCACTGCACCCAGCAGTGATTCCTTTATTGACTACTTTACTTCAAATTGCAGCCTCTATGACCCCCTATTACCTCTGTCCTGGTCTTTATTTTTCTCATTACCCTGTCACCATTGAACATACTATATATTTGATTGGTAATTACCTGTCTCCCTGATCAAGCCTGCATGTGCTCTTCTGAAGTAGAACTTAGTCTTGCCTTTTGATCTCTTCATGTCTCGAATACTTCCCAGCACATAGTGGGCTCTCAAGTAGTATTTTCTTGTGTGTTCTTTTGTGAGATAACCAGAAATGGCAGCAAGAAGAGACATAGGAGAGTTTCAGGAAAACTGTTTGCTGCAGTCATGGGGCCTGGAAACAGGAGGCACGGCATGCCACCCAGGGCTACATGGGCAAATACCCAGGTCAGTCAGGAAGCAGACACAATGAGAGCAAGGAAGGGGAGAGGCCAGAAAAAGACATTTATTTGTGTTTGCAGCAGGGTGAGCAGCTCCTGTGAGCTAGTTTGAGTAAATTAGGTAGGTTCTAGACTCTAAGGGATGGTTTCTAGTTGCCTGGTACCTCCCCACAGATGATCCAGACAGAAGAATGCAGCAGCTGGGCTGTAGGCACAGAGAGGAGGAAGGTGCAAGATGGGTTAGTCTGTGTTATGGTTGATACATTGTGTCAACTTGGGGAGTCTAGAGGTTTGGCTGAGTGATTCAGCAGGAAACCAGGGAGCTTACTTTCTACACATCCTGAGCCTGTGGAAGAGGAGGGCATGGAGACTGTGTGAGAGCTACACGCCCCCTGGGTGGGGGTAGGCTGTTTACAATGTAAGGGAAGGAAAGAGGCTACTTGCAGCCTTTCCTCGCTTTTGCTGGTTGTTTTTGCTGTGCTCTGCTGCCCTGAACAGTTTGCGCTCTGCCATGTGCCACTCTGCCTCTGAGCCAGCCAAGTATGGACTGAAACCTCCACAAACTGTAAGCTAAATAAACCTTTCCTTCCTTCATTTTGGGCGCTGGGTATTTTGTCTCAGCAACGAAAGAAAAAGTAACTAAGACAGTCTGCTTATCAAAGACACGCTCTTGCAGAGCCCTTTGCTGTCTTCTAAGAATCAGCCAGCCCCAGGAGGGGTAGTCTGTTCTCAGCCAGGATTTTGAGGGTGCCCAACATAATAACATACAGAAAATTAAAGCTATACACAATGCATATTTATTCAGTAGTTAGTAAATAACCAGATGGCACTGACACATGGATGAACAAGTAGATCATTAAGCCAAAAGATGCATAAATCTATTTTACATATGGAAAGTAGTTTTTGTTGTTTATTTTTTTAAAGGGAAGACATTTTAATTATAGGAGGATAGTTTACTCAATATATGGAAACTTTATGAATGGCTTAGTTGTTTCAAAAAAAAGGAAGCTAGATCTTCATTTCATATCATAAAAATAATGTTAGATGGATTAAACATGTAATGTAGGTTGGCTGTGTGGTGGTGATACAGGAAAGTAAATCTCCCAACCTGAATGATATCAGATATCATTCTTCTCTAAAACTGAAGAATGAATTTTAGGAACAACGGAGGTTAAGAGCAGAATATATTTATTGAGAGAAAGAAAGCTTCTGTCCAACAGAGGGACAGAAGGAGGGCCCGAGTGGGTTACCACCCGACTGTCTTTTCTAGGGACTTTTATAGAGAAAAACCATGAGGTGAGGCGGGTCCAAGGTAGGGGAAATGGACAAAACTCTGGTCAGCCAATAAGATTACAGGTATAATTGTCCAGGTAAGACTGAGTAACCTGGAATCAAATGGGGAAGCAAGTCGCGCAGCAAGCGGGCATGAATACAGATCAGGGGCTTTTCCTGTGGAGGTCGGGCTAGTGACTCTTCCTGGCTTTTAGAAGGTGATTGTTACTTATTTAGAATATCAATCCCTGACATTTACACCTGGGGAGGTAAGTGGGTGCATTTATTTAGCCCCTTTTGTGTTAAGGTCTGGCCCACACATATCTTTTATGTTGGCTCCTTAGAGGGCCTGACCCTGTCTAACTGCCTATAATATTTCTAACTCAGCTGCCTATAACAGTGGCACACACCTGTAATCCCAGCACTTGGGAGGGTGAGGCAGGAGGATCACTGTGAGCTTGAGGCCAGCCTGGGCTATACAGTGAGATCCTGTCTCAAAAAAAAAAAGTAAAGTTTTGAGTTGGGTGTGGTGATACATGGCCTGTGTTCCTAGCGCTCTGGAAAGCTGAGGCAGGAGGATCCAAATTTGAGCTCATCCTAGGCAATTAAGTGGCTTAGTGAGACCCCATCTCAAAATAAAAATATTTAAAAAAGGGCTCAAGATGTATCTTAGTGTGAAGACTCTGAGTTCAATCCCCAATACTACAAAAAAAAAAAAGTAAACACAAACATAGAAAACTCTGGAGAATTGTTTATGATTTCTGAGTGTGTGCTTCTCGGGGAAAGGATGAGGCTTCCTCAACTAAAAAGAAAACTCAGCAGTCATAAAGGGAAAAAATGGATAATTTGATTGCATGAAAAATTATAATAGCAAAATACTCAGAAACAAAGTATTAATGGAGAAAAAACAATTGTAAATATGACAAAAGATTAATATTCCCTATATAGTAAGAACTACCTCCTGGTAAGAGACAATCAGTATATTAGAAATATAATATGAGCAAACAATATGAAAAGAAGGGTTGTTTTCTCCTCAGTACTAGGGATTGAACACAGGGTTTTCACACTAAGCTGCATCCCAAGCCTTTTTTAGTTTTTATTCTGAGACGGGGTTTTGCTAAGTTGTTCAGGATCGGTTTGAATCTGGATTCTGCCTCAGCATCCCAGAGTGCTGGTATTGCAGGGGTGTGTCACAGTTCCCAGGTGAGAAGCAGTTTTTAATTTTTTGAAATTTTTTATTTTATGTTTTTTAGAAGTTTTTTAAATTAAAAAATGCATTTAGCTAGTGGATATGAAATGATGTTAAGTAATTACATACACATACAGGTAATTTTTTGTCCATCAGAGTAATTCATTCAACACAGAATGTACTGTCATTCTTGGCATGCAGCGAAGAAGACAGGAAAGTAAGCCTGACCTCTTGGCCGTCACTTCTAGTGGAGGAAGATAGATAAAAACTGTTAAGGAATAAGTTGTTGGTAAGTAGGAAGGTGATAAGTCCTGTGGAAACAAAGCCAAAATAAAAGAAAGGAAAGGCATTTAAGAAGTTACTTTCCCAGCTCAAGAAGTGAATTTGATCGTGGAGGAGAGAGAATTGTTTGTTCCCTCCCAGAGGCAGGGTCTCGCTATGTAGTTCAAGCTGGCCTCAAACACACAGTGGTCCTCCTGCCTCAACCTCCCCAGTGCTGGGATTACAGGTGTGTGCCACCACACCTGGCTAGGAGAGTGAATTTTTATCATAAAATATCTAGAGAAAAGTTTTGAAGAACTGTTACATGAATTTTAGAGCAAAAAGCCCCAGCTCTAGGGACCCTGAAAGACCAAGCTCTGCCGTCTGTTTCCTACAGCCAGTCGAGGACAGCAGCAGCGGTGCGGGCAGGAAGGGAGCTCTGGTCGGTATGGCCCTGCTGGCGGGCACAGATGAGGAGGTTTAAAACAAGCTCTTTGAGCTGCATGTGTTGGCACATGTCTGGCATCCCAGCACTCTGACAGGCTGAGGCAGGACGTCCCAAACTCAAGCCCAGCCTAGGTAATTCAGCATGACCCTATCTTACAATAAGTAAATTAAAGGGGTTGGGGATGTAGCTGGGTGCAAAGGCCCTGGCTTCCCAGTGCTACTCACACATACACAAAATCTATCTTCCAGAAACTAGCAGAAGCTTTGCCTTTTTTTTTTGTTTTGTTTTTTGTTTTTCCTTAGGTGGAGAGAGCAAAGACAAGGCCGGAGCATTTGCAGAGCTCGCCACGTCGTGGTCTGCTTGCTTGGTATCAAGGACAGTTCTAGGAGAGCCACTATCATCTGGGGGGCAGTTTGGTTTTCATCCTGAGATGCTGGCTCTTGCTTAGCAGGTAGCCTGAGTTCCCGCCACAGGGCAGATGCTCTCACGTCTGGACTGCAAGGTGCCTGCTGGCTTAGGACAACTAGGATTTCTAAACATTTACTTCAGGGAATCTCAAAGTGGATGGTGTAAAACCTGAAGTTAGATGTTCCCGCAGGTCCTGAAACTTACTTTACTCTTAAGTCCTGAGTCTTAGGGGTGGGGGAGGGGCGAATAACCCCTGCCTTCCAGGCACCCTTCCCGTGATTAACACACCCGTGTGCAGACCTGGGCAGAGACAGCGCACTGCACCCTCCTTTTATTACCCCTTGGGTATCTTCAGGTCCAGCCTCTGGGTCCCTGTTATAGAACACTGCTCAGAAAAAGCACCAGATAAAATCTTTTAGAGATGAGTTGGATCAAACCTTCAAAGAACAGACAAGTCCAAGGATAAAGTATTACAGAGTTTTAGAGAAAGAAATAAGTTTACGGAGAAATGGTTATGGAATGTTCCTACATATTTAGTGGAAGTGAAAAATTTGTAGAAGCTTTTTGGAAGGTATTCTGACAATGCCAATACTAGGTCCCATTATTGGGATTGTGTGGCCTTTAGAAACCAGAGCATCATTTGGTAAATTGGCTTTGCATATAACAACATTGGTAAGAGCAAAAAGACGGGAAACAACTTCAGCGTTCCACAGCAGGTTGAATGATCATGCAACTATGCTATGAATATTATACAGCTATTAAAAAAGAATCTACCATGAGAGAATAGCTGGTATTTTCTTGGAGAAATATTGGTAATAAAAATCAAGTATGAGGCTAGTGTGTACATTTCTGGGAGAAAAAGAATGGGGCTGGGGGTGGGCTCAGTGTTTGAGTGCTTGCTTCCAGGGCACAAGGCCCTAGATTTGATCCTCAGTGCTGGAAACCTTAAGTAAATGAACAAAAAAAATTCCTATGCTTGTGTACATTTGCATGAATATAATGATTTTGGAAAGAAGTTTATCAAAGCTTAACATTGGTTATATGAGGTTTAGAAAAACTTGCTGACTTTTGATTTTGGCTTCTTTCCCCAAGCAGGATTTTTTATTTGAAGGAAAGTTTTATAGGATGTTTTACAAAAGACTTGACTCTTGGCCTTTCCTATGCTTAAAGTGCATATAGGTAGGAGATAAAACTGATGCATGCTGCTGAGTGATTTGTGTGGTATCTTGAAGGCAGGGGTTGTGAATTTTACCAGATTTTGTCCAGTGATTATTTATATTAGTTAGTCATTTTGAGAAAAGTTGAAGAAAACTATCTTTTATGAATAAGCTATTCAAATCAAGAAAATTTTGTATTCATTGCTTCTAAAACTAGACTTTTCCAACCTTTAATGTCTGCATTTAATAATCTTCAAATTACAGATGATAAAACAGCAAATTACAAATAACATGCTGTATGTGCATTGGTTATACTGTCATTCTAGTTGGTCATATACTCAATGCATACTTAAACATCACTCATAATAAAATTTTCAAAATTAATCTGTGGCAATCCTTCTGCCACAAGTTAAGTTGGAAAAAACTTGTTTGTTTGTTTGTTGTTTACATAGGGTCTTGCTTTGTATTCCAGGCTGGCCTTGAACTCACTATGTAGTGGAGGGTGGTCTCAAACTTTCTGAGGATCTTCCTGCCTCAGCCTCCCAAGTACTGAGATTACAGGCATGTGCCACCAAATGGGAAGGAACTAGGGAAGGGAAGGGGGAAAGGCAAGAAAGAACTAGAAAAAGAAGAACTGAAGGGAAAATGGAAACAAAGCTTTTGTAAATAAAGAGGGGAAGAGGGGTTGAAGAGAGGGGAGGGGTAAGGGGGAAAAGTAAGATCTAGAGGATAAACTCTGTATGAAGAAGGTTGTTGTTATGTATACGTAAAATGTACCAATAAAATAAAAAGTAAAAAAAGATTATAATAGAAATTTAAAAAAATTAACAATGTGACACGGTTGTCTTAAAGTGGTTCTGCTCTAAACTGTACAGAATGTATAGTATTACAAAGTCAAACTCTCAACCCAGGGTTTTTATGGGTAAATGAAGATTATAAATACCTCCCACATTTGTGTGTGTGTGTATTTTTGAGAGAGGGTCTCACTCTGCAATTCAGACTGGCCTTGAGCTCACTCTGTAGCCCAGGCTGGTCTCGAACTCACAACGATCCTCCTGCCTCAGCTTCCCAAGTGCTGGGATTACAGGCGTGTCCTACCACGCCCAGCTCTTCCACATTTTTGTGAAAGGACATATAAAAGGATTTCAGAGTATTAGGCTTTTAGCTCAGTAAGTTTTCAATGAATTCGAATTTCTCCATATTTTGAGAGCCCATGATATACATCTCATCACTGCTACAGGGACAGGAAAAAAGAGACCAGAGGGTAACAGCAAGCAAAACCTTTTGTATAAAGTTACTGTGATTAGGCCCGACACGATGGCGCACACCTGTAATCCCAGCACGCAGTCACCAGGAGGAGTTCAAGACCAGTCTAGTCGACATAGCAAGACCCTGTCTCAAACAAAAAACAAAAGTACTGCTGGGGGTGTAGCTCAGTGGCATTGTGCCTGCCTGGCAAGCGCGAGGTCCTGAGTTTGATTCCCGGTACCAAAAAAAACCTACTGTGATTAACTGCCAGGTGAAATTATTGAGAGGAAAAATCATCAGGGAAGACTTGGTGCGGGAGGTGCGCAGGCTTTGCGGGGACTCAGAACAAACAGGTTCGTCTGCGGCCGGCGCCCAGCCGTACCACACCGCGGGAGCGCCCCCTTCCGGAAGCAGAGTGCCGCGCCCTGCCGGCCTCCGGCGAGCACGGTAGCAGCGTACGCAGGCGCCGGGCACCGACCAGGGCTTGCCGGGGCTGCAGGGACGCGCATGCGTGCAGCCCTCCGGAGGCGGTAGATTCTTCGGCGTCGCGACTGGAGGCTGAGTGCTAGACTGTGTGGGGCGCAAATAGGATCCGGCTGTTAGTCGGTAGGCATAGGTAGGATCGCTGCCTTGTGGGGAGCAGGGGGCTGGAAGGCGGAGGCCCGAAGTACAGGGGCTCGTGCGCCTTTCCTGTGAGGTCCGGGCCGACTATTGTATGTGTCGCAGCGGCTGCGCACAAAATGGCGGCGGGCAGCCGGCGGGGGCGGGAGCAGCCGGGACCCTCGGGAGGGGAAGGGAGCGGTCCGGCTCGCGCCTGTGTTTTCCTCCGCTGCGCAAGCGAGCCCGGTCGGGCGCCCGTGTGGGGCCGTGTCCAGAGTAGAGCCGCCGCTGCACCGGGCCTGAGAGAAGCACCTTTCAGCAAGGCGGGCGGCCCCTTCCCCAGGGGCGCGGGGCCCGCGGAGGCCGCGCCGGGCGGCGCGGGGCCTGACAGCCGGGCGGCGTGGGCCGCGGCGCGCGGAAGAGTGTCCCCCCACGCCCGCGCGAAGGCGGTGGATTCGGAGCGAGACCTCGGCCGGCGCCGGTGTGCAAGAAGCGTGGAGAGAAGAGCGAGTTTGCGTTCGGGGAAGGGGCCTTTGGGGCGGAGCGGGGAGGTTACGATCCCGCGACCCTGCGGTGTTCCGAGTGCCTTCCTCGTGTGGCCGGGAGAGCAGAGAAAACGTCACCCCAGGATGGGATACGGAGGGCTCGTAAATGGCGGTGATAGTTCCACATTTCTCAGAATTGTCCTACAAAGCGTCAGTGATTGGCTTTAGTGTGATTTCTGCCCGGGCCTCGTTCTTGTAAGAGGATATACGTGTCTGTGTACCCCACACTCGCATCCTTGGGGTTTGGGAAGTAGATTCTTTGTTGTTGGGGGGGGGGAATTGCGACTGAGGGAGACTCACAGTGTAGAAAACCTTTCATTGAACTAGATAACGAGGGCACCCTCAAGCTCATTTTTCATGGTCTCGGTATTTGGGGGTTGGGGTGCAGTTGAGTACATACTCTTAAACGTGAAAGGTCCCTGGAGAAAAACCTGTCACCCGGATCCACTGGCTTCTGTTGATTCAAATTTCTTTACCTAACCAGCTTTGGAATTGTGCGCATACACACACAAACACACACACCTCTCCCTTTGTTATTTATTGGCAAGGGTATTTTTTAGGGATATTGTGAAGATTCGCAGTTTAAAATGATAACCTGGAAAGGTATTTACAAAAAATGAACTCAAGGAGACTTACAAAGAAAAATAAACTTGTACATTACATTACTTCAGAATTGCCTTACATGTTGCTAACGCTATTCTAGATCCAGTGGGCTTATGTAGCATTCATTTTTACAAAATTTGACAGCATTTCATGTACACTTTGTTCCATATTCTGTAGTATATATTTTAAATCATTATGTGGAATCCAATATGTTGATACCCTAAAATAGCCTGGGCCATGCCCTCTTTAGTCATTTGTGTTGGAACCAAGTACTTAAAAACACAGGTGAAAGCACAGAATCTCACTCATTTCTATAAACTAGTTCCCAGAATATATTCGTGTCACACGTATCTATTTCTTTGTATATTGGTTATATTTAATTTTTGTAACACTTTGCATTTTGTTATGGAATGTGTTCAGCAGAAGCTAGTGTATAAAGAGGTTCTTACCATCAGTTGTCACCTTAATGGCTGTCACAGTTTTTCTTTTTGGGTGCTCTTAAGAAGGTGATTTCTGGAAATTTTGTTTTTATGTAGTGGAAGAAAAGGAAAGACAAGTAATTTAGTGGAAAGACAATTAGGCTTTGGAATCAGAAGATCTGGATTCGAATCTCTATTTTCCTTACTGTATATATGAAACTTTGGGTAAGTTATTATAGTCATTCTGAATTTTTTTTTTTGGAACTTTTGTTTTATCTATAAAATTGTGATAATACTATTTTCTGCTTGGTATTTTTTGTGACTATTAAGTGAGACAGTGTGGTAAGCTATCACTTTGTATATATTAGGTTTTTACTTAGGTTTTAACTGTTTCAGATTAAGTCCTTAGGTACCATCTTTGGAATGATGATTGCAGCTTGTGGATATTCCCTTTTAGTTAAAAAGAGATTATAGGAATTTAAACTAATAGAATTTCAGAGTTTAAAGACCATATTTTGTGTTTCCGTGAACTTTATACATGGCTCTGTTCTTGCAGTTGTCAAAATACATTGTAATTGCGCCAGGTGTGGTGGTGCACGCCTGTAATCCCAGCACTTGGGAGACTGGGGCAGGCGGATTGCTGCGAGTTCAAGGCCAGTCTGGGCTGCAAAGTGAGTTCAAAACCAGTCTGAACTGCATAGTGAGACCCTGTCTCAAAAAGACAAAAACCAAGCAAACTCCAATCACCCCCCCAAAACATTGTAATTATATACTTGATTGCATTATTCTTAGTATTGGGTATTGAGTGAATGAATTCACCCAGTAGTTGCCAGAATCTGGACTCTAAATAAATGTGCTTTCCACAGTGCTTTAGTGTTTATTGATCAAGGTTCGGAACAAATCTGTCTCAAATTCTTTTTCCTTTTCCTTTTGAGACAAGGTAGCTGTGTAGTTCAGGCTGGTTTTGAACTCAACCATCCTCCTACCTCAGCCTCCCAAGTGCTGGGATTATCAAATTCTTAATAAAATGCTTTACTTAGTAAGAAAGTTTCCCGTATAGGGACTCAGTTTGGGCTGTTTTGCAAGGAAAACAGAAACTAATGAATAAAATGTGGCTGAGAGATCATCCAAATTGAAAGTGTGTTTGTGCTTAAAGCAAATAAATCCCCATTTATATCCAGCTTGTTTACTCTTCGTTTAGTGTGAAATTTGTGGTTGAAAATGAAAATGGACGGAAAATATGTGAAAGATGAGAGAGAGAATTGCGGGGAAAAGAAGTATAGAAATGAAACGCCTAACTTTAATAAAATCACCGAGGGGCAAGAATAATGAGTTTGAATAGAATTTGGGTTTGAATAATGGGTTTGAATCAAACAGGAAGTTCTGGAATATAGGAGAAGCAACTCTAAAGTATCAAATTCTCTTACAGGTTATTTTGGGGTACATAGATTTTGGATTCTTTGCAACTCTTGAACAAGTACCAAATCTAATTGCTCCAGTCTGTATGTTTTATCCTTTTCTCCTCTCTTTATTTCTGAAGTCTTTATTAAACTTATAATCAGTTTTTTTCTGTTGTCTTTGCTGATAGTTGCCAACTTTCTTTTGAATTTTATTTTTTTAAAAAAATCTATCATGGAAAAATTTGAACATACATAAAAGCAGGGAGAATTATGAATTCCTCAGGTACTGTCACCCAGCTTCAATAACTACAAGCTAGTAATCTTACCTTTACTTTGTTCCCTAGTTTTAAGCAAATCACTTCAGTTTACCAATATATAGTTCAAATTTTTCTCATGTTTAGGAAACGAAGTGCTTATTACACCTAAAGTAATAAATAGCTGTTAATGGCTATAAAAATTAATAATTTAATAGATATTAATATAATATTGAGATTTTTCTTGTATTTCGTATATGCATGTGTATATATATGAAATTGGTTGGGATCAAGACCTAGGTAAGATTTATAATTGGAGCAATTTGTTTTTAATTACTTGTAGTTAGTTATGTCTCTTATTTTTTTTTTTTTTTCCCGGGACCGGGGTAGTTATGTCTCTTAAATCTGTAATCTCCCTGTGTAATTTATGTGCTGAAGAACAACTTTGCTTTTTGTATTTAACTAATATGTAGACAAATGTTTTACTTCATTGATATCTGCATCCATGAATTTTGATGTGATTCAGTAATTCCCAGATCAATTTAGAACTACTGAAAAGAAGGTGGAGGTAAGCAGTTAGTTCCTGTTTCTAACATTTTAGTTTTCAGGCAGGTGCTTATGCCGCTTTCAGAAATTGCCCAAGTTTTAATAAAAGAGACAAACATCTGCTTCTTAACACTTCATTTACTTGTCTAGTATTGTTTGAGCACCTATCACATGCTAGCAGTTATAATTTTAACTATTCACAGAAACATTCTGAGTTTGTACAGCATCTATTTCCATTTTCAAGTGATGAAGCTGGGTCTTGGGTTAAACTACTTGTTCAGAGTCATATTGTTAGAAAGGAGCAGCACTAGAATTAAAAGCACTGCATACAGGCTCTAAGTTCTTACACATTATGTTAGACAACTCTCTAAAATTGAAGTGTTAAGTGTTACTTCTGGGAGTAAACCAGTTTTGTGTGAAGTCATTCACTGGCTCCCCTCCTAACTGGGCGGGTGGGTATCTTCAGATCAGTGGAAATTTCCCTAAAGATTAGATTATTATGGTTTATGTAATGACTAACAGTTAATAGTTAGGGAGGGAACATAATGTGGAAAAAGAAGGGCCAAACCTAAAATTATGTTTGGGGTGGATGTTCTTTATTATTCTGCAAGTTTTCTACCTCTTCTCATACTTAGTTTTTTTGACCGAATGCACAACTGAGAAGTTACATAGTCCACTGTTAGACATAAAATGTTGATTATAAACTATCTTTGAGTGAATTTAAACTCCATATGAGCTTAGATATTAATTGTGTATTTAATTGTGTAATTACATATTAATATGCCAGATGCATAAATACATCTACCTGGCTGACTTGCAGTTATATTCATTATTCTCTCTCTGTCCCTCTCTTTGGTACTTACGTACATAGACACTCTTACACTTTTTTCCTTAACTGACAGTTGCATACATGTTCCTTTCTCCCTGAATACTTTAGTGTATTTCCTAAGGATAAATTGTTTTATAAGCACAGGGCAATTGTCAACTTTAGTAAATTTAACATTTGATAAAATTCTTTCTGTTCTTGTGTTATTTGATGCAGTAGTGTTTCTTAGCAGTTTTTTTACCCTCTATAGAGGATCAGTCTAAAATGGGCTACTGCTTTTAGTTGTCAGGTTCCTTGGTTTTCTTTAATATGGAGCATTTCTATAGCAATGGCTTTATTTTTTGTGAAGTTGTATGAAGAATATAGGGTAGTTTCTTCTTTTTGGGGGGTATCAGGAATTGAACTCAAGACATCATGCTTGCCAGACAAGTGCTGGCCCATGAGCTATATCCCCAGCCCCTCTTTTTTATTTTTATTTTTTTTTGGAGATAGTCTCAGTAAGTAGTCTAGGCTGGCCTCAAACTCTTGATCTCATGTGTCACCCTTCCAGAGTGCTAGGATTATTGGTGTGTGCCACCACGCCAGCTTTTACTTCTCTTTTTACTAAAATATTTCTCAATGTGTATCTGTGTGATATTTCCTCTTGATGAGTCAAGATTCAGGTTATGCCCCCTCAAGCAGAAAAATCATATCAGTGATGATCTGAAGGTGCATGATGCTCATTTGCCCTTCATTGATCATATTTTGTTTGGTTGTATATTTTGGTTAAAATGTTCAAATGTTTGGTAAAATGTTCACTGAGGCATTTTAAGACCATGCAAGTGTCCCACTGTTCACAATTTCCCTCTCAGTGTAACACCTGATGATGTTTTTTGCCCGAGCAGCTCTTCAGTGGTGATTTTAAAATGATGATTTTCCATCTCTGTACTTTCTGGTGGGGACTGGGTACTTAGTAAGAGTCTCCTCTTTTTCTCCATTGATTAATTTATTGATAATTGACACAGACTTGAGACCTCCTGTTTTTTGTGTTCTATTGTTTATTACCGTTGTTCTTCATTCCTTTCTCCCATTTCATATTTGCGTGGCTTTCGTGAGAGCCCTGGTTCCTAATACTATCAAAATATTTACTTATTTCCCAATCCTGTAATAATGTATCTAAAGTAGTTTTTGAATTGCTTCATTCATATTTCTGCAAACTAATAAAAGGAGTACTGTTTCCCTAAGCTCCACCAAAGCTGAGGTATATTAATGAATAGTAGGTTCAGAGGTTACTTGGATTGGTTTTTCTTTTTCCCTTTCATTGAGTTATGGCATTCATTTGAAATATAGTTTTCTTTCCATTTTAGATATTTTCTCCTTTCCATCCTTATTTTTTATTTTTAAAAAAATTAATGTAGCTTGTTAAATAACAGGCTTCCAAAGGTAAAACTGTACAATACGATATAGTCCATGAAATATTCCCATACCCCTTAAGTCTTTACTGTCTGTTACGCCTTATAAATAACCTCATGGTTTTCTGTAGACCCTCCTGCAGGCATGTGTGATGTGTGTGTGTTTTGGTAACAACCATAAGCAGATACATGCTTATTTTCTTATTTTTTTAAACACGAAAGATACATTCTTTGTACCTTGTAAAGACTAAGTTTTTTGGCATTTAAAGTCATTTAGTCAGATATTTTAGACATGCTTAATTGAAGATTTTGGAAACCTGCTTGAGGCAGATGTGAGCATTTTTGGCCCAGGTCCTCCGTGCAAGAAGCAAATAATCAAAGGCAGAGAGGGCAAGAACACAGTTAATCCTCAGAAACAATTGGAATTGGATATTGAATGTTTTTGATATTTACTCCTTGGTCCTATTTTTTTTTTCTTTTCTCAGTATTGGGAACTGAACCCATTGTAGCTTTTGCATGGAACTACATTACTCAGCCCTTTTTTGAGATAGGGTTTTGCTAAGTTGCCCTGGCTAGGCTCAAATTTACTGTCCTCCTGCCTCAGTCTCCCATAGTGCTGAGATTACAGGTGTATACCATGTTGCCTAGTCTGTTTATCTTTGTTATAGTGGTTTTATTTTTCAGTATTTGTACTTTCTCAGTAAGTTAGTAAATATGGCTGTTCAGCATTTGAGTTTTATAAACACTCACCACTTTGCTCATTTCTAGTTTTAAAGAACCGCATGAGAGATTTCTTTATTCAAGCTTGAATCCCATGTTTTCTCTTGAACCAATGCATTTTCCTTATTAATGATATCAAGATAGGCAGAACCACAAGTGTACTTCTCTTAGGTAATGTCACTTACAAGTATAATGTGCTGTACACTGTTAGTATACAGGGCACATGTTCCTGAAGAATAAAAAATATATATGATTATATTTATCTCATCAAAAAGTTGTTTTCCTGGAAATAATAGTATTAAATTATTGCTTTATGATCACCTGATTCTCATGGTGATCTGTTCTTTATATATTAGCAATTGATCTTTCATTGTTCTTTATGACATGTTTATTTATCCTTAAACTCATTAAATTTTGTAATATCTTTTATTATGTCCAGTAATGTTTGTAATTGTTTGTTACTCCTTTAACCATTTCCTTGAAGGCACCACATGGTAGCCTTTTTAACGTCCAATGTGGTATTGTCTATTTATATTCCTGGTACGTTCACAGTTATAACTTGTGTATCTTTGGTGAGACATAGAGAACAAAATTAATGGTAGAAAAATGTTGGCTGAGTGGATCTGTCAATATGGTAGGAGAGATTAGCTGATGGAGTGGCATTTGAACTGAGGAAAGCACAGAATGGATGTTAGTTTTTGTGTTGAATGTAGAATTGGACTCTTGTATTAATTGTCCATTGTAATTGCATTCTTAAGTGCCAAACTGAATTTATATATTCTAAGACAATGCTCTAACTAAGTGACATCAAATGATGTATGTGGATATATACCTAGGAAAATATTGCAGTTTCTTCCTTTGTGGTAAATTTATAGAAAATTTTACTTTTTTTTTTTTTTCTTTTGCATGTGGTAAAGATGGCTTTTCTTCCCTTTTTTGGTCAGGGAGGCAAGTACAAAAAGATGTATTGCTTTTCTTATAATTAGAAAAAATAAAACTATGAAGTGGGGCTGAGGAGGAGCTCAGTAGCATAAGCACAAGGTCCTAAGTTCAATCCTAGGTACCTAAATAAATAAATAAATAAATTAACATTTGATGTAAAAAGAACACTAAAGAGAGATAATAGATTCTTTTGTGATCTTGTTACTTCCTAGATGTATTCTAATGATTTACTTAATCTGTAAACTAGGATTCCTTTGCTGTTGGGGTTGGGAAACTCAAGAGATAACAAATACTATTAAAGTGCTTTGTAAGCCATGAAGTACTATAAAGTCCAACGGTAAGCTTTTATATAAATCTTTGTATTGCTATCCAGCGCAGCCATCATAACCTGGCTTTTTTGGTTTGGTTTTTTTTTTTTTTTTTTTAGATAGGGTCTCACTATGTAGTTCTGCCTGGCCTTGAACTTAACCATGTAGCCCACGCTGGTCTCAGACTCACAGCTGTCCTCCTGCCTCAGCCTCCTGAATGCTGGGATTACAGGGTTTTGCCATCAGCCAGGCTGTCTGGCTAACTTTTGATGATGGTTTTATTTTAATTTAATTTCTTGATGGTTTTAATTCTAAGAGTTTTTAGATGTACTGATAACTGAAGAGAAAAGACTCTTCCTTCTGAAAGACTGCATCAAAGTAATAAGCAGTTCTTGATTGTCTTTGTAGTGGACATTCCTTGTAGTGGATATCTCAGAAATACCTCACGTGATCTTTTGTTTGTTTGTTTGTTTGTTTGTTTATTTATTTATTTATTTTTGCGGTACTGGGGATCGAACTCAGGACCCTGCGCTTGCTAGGCAAGCGCTTATTCCACTGAGCTATATCCCCAGCCCCATGTTTTGTTTTTCTTTGTGGGTTTTTTTTGGGAGGGGTACTGGGAATCGAACTTACAACCTTGTGCTTTCCAGGCAGGTGCTATGTGGTAAATTGACTTGGCCATTCTTTTTGTTTTTTTTGAGACAAGATCTCCCTGTGTAGCCCAGGCTGGCTTCACACTCACGTGGCAATCCTCCTGCTTCAGCCTTCTGAGTGCTAGGATTACAGGTGTGTGCCTCCATGCCTGGCTACCTCATGTGATCTGATGGCCATATCTTTTAAACTTATTAGCCATTTCTTCATGTGTACTTCAAGAACTATTACTGCTATGTGCTTCTAAAAGAATTTTTTTAGTTGAAATTAATCAAATTCTTATTTTAGAATAGTATGTTTTGGCTCTTAAAAGGACATTGAAGAAGTTTTTAACTGTTACATACCAAAATACAGCAGTTCAAATGTTTTGTGACCATTGAGTGTCCTGTTCTTGAAAAGCATTAAATATAGGAAAATAAAGTATCAGTTGATAATAACAAATAGGATGGGGTTGGAAATCAGTGGTAGAGTGCTTCTTACCTAGCCTGCTTGAGGCTCTAGGTTTGATTCTTAGCCCTCTCCCCCACCATACATACTTTTTTTTTATGTTTTAATTTTGTACAGTAATTTTTGGTATAAACTCCATTTGCAGTCAAATTTTCGTACAGATAAAATTTTAAATACATTACCAGAATATTAGTTTACTCTGGGTGGTATTATGTGTTTATATATGAACTTCTGAAATTAAGTCGCACTACATGGTGTGGTCACAGATATGGTGAAAATTTACATAAAGATAAATTCATTATAGTAAAAGACATACTGCCATTAATCCTCAGAGTACTCACTTTCAGTAAAAAGTACACCCTTTCACTTTGAGCACATTTATCCCATCATTCTTGTACTTTCTGAAGCAGTTCTGTTAAGTACTCCTTAGTGTCTTACTAATGTCCTGAATCTATTCAAAACATTTGTGGCAGTCTCTATCCAAAATGTTATGACATGTTCTTACCTTATTCACTGGATCTGGCGCTGTGCTACCTCTGGGTCTTTCCCAAAGTCATAATGACCATGAAAGGTAGATGTTTTGACTCAGTTTAGGATATTGAGCTAGCCATGACAGCATAAGTGAGGACTTGATGAAGACTCTCAGAACTGCTACACAAAGTGGCAAGTATATGGGATAAGTGGGTTTGAAGCAAGGGGGAATATGTATTTTCAGGGAGATTAATAACAAGTGTCTTTCACTCTAATAATTTTTTTAAAAATTTAAACATACACTTTATTTCTCAATACCTCATGTTGCCATGCTGGCTTCTAACTTCTGGACTCAAGAAATCGTCCTGCCTCACCCTCCCAAGTAGCTGCAGTTATAGTTACAAACTACTAGATAGTTACAAACTACCAGCCTTACCCTGCTGAAGATGATTTTATTAGTTAAAGATTTTAGTTACCACTTGTTATTTTCTGTAGCAAGCATATATTACTGTAACTAATAATAAAAACTTTAAAGGGTAAGTAGTTATTTTCAAAGGAGTTAGTAAGAGTTCAGCAATTGATGGAAACAGGCAGGAGCAATCAAAGTTTGAGATCAGCCTGGCAACTTAATGAGACACTGCCTTCAAAAGGGCTGAGGAGAGTACTTCAGTGGTAGAATGTTTGCCTAGCATGTGTGAGGCTCTGTGTTGAATTCCCAGTACCACAAACCAAACTAAAGCAAAACAATTGAGATCTCAACTCACGTTTTCTAAAAGTTTAATGATTTCCTAGGCTAGGTATCCATAAGGTTCTCTGGGTGAACATACCCACTTTTAACCAGATCTTTGGGGCTAATGCTTTATAATAGCTGTTTTAATTTGGTTGTTTTCCAAGTGTTAATCATAAATTTCCTTTATGTTTTGGATTGTTTCTTGTCACATTGCTTTCAGGCTTTATCAATATTCTCAAAAGGCAAAGGATTCATTTTTTTGTTATTGTTTTGCCATAACCTGATTCTTAATCAGAGATTCTGCACAATACAGCTCATAGAAAGCTTGTTCTCTTACATTCTGTAAATGTATTTATATCAGTGTAAGGCAATGGTATAAACATTAGGAAATATATAGGTAGGTTTTGACCTTAAGAATTTAAAATGTAGTTACTTCAATCTGATTTTTGCTGACCATTACATATAGTGGTTAGATGACTATGAAATCTGTTCTACTTGATGTTTGTTTTGTATTTTGAGACAAGGTCTTGTTGTGTAGTCCATGCTGATCTTGACTCAGTATGTAGATCAGGCTGGCTTTGAACTCTTGGTGTTCCTTCTGTTTCAACCTTCTGAGTACTGGGATTACAGGCATGCACAACCATGCCCAGCTCCATTTGTATTTTATTTGCAGGGAGAAACAATTATTTGGAGGAGCTTTGTTCCTGAAGTTAAAAAGAGACTTCACTTAGTGGAGACAAAGGGTGGAGAAAGAGTGTGAGTAAATAGATAGAAAATTGCTTACCTAAGTGATGATTGTTTTTAAGGAATGAGTAAGGAAAAAAGTAATTTTATTATGTAGAAGGTAGGCACAGTTTCATATGATTTGTGGTTATTAAAAAAGACCTGGAGTTCATTTTTTTTCGAGTTCATTATTAATGAACATTTTTAAATAGGGAATTTCAGTGTAAGTGCTCAGTAAGCACATGTCTACTCCTTATCTGGTAAATTAAAAGTCTGTGTAATTTTTGTTGTACTTTTGTTTCATACTGATTTGAAAAACTAATAATCTATGTTAATAACAAAGACTTTTTTTTTGTATCAGGAGTTGAACGCAGGACCTTGCACTTGCCAGGCAGGCGCTTGTGCCACTGAGCTATATCCCCAGCCCAGTAACAAAATTTGGATGTGATTGCTCATATAGTTTAACAAATATTTGAGGATCTTTCAAGTACTCTCAATGGAATAGTGCTCTATAAGTTAAACATTGCTTTTACCTATATGTGTCACCAGGAAGGGAATTCAAAGGGTGACTAGTTCTGTTACATATTTTGTTTATTTGGAGTACTGAGGATTGAACCTAGAGCCTTCATACTAGTAGAGCTGCATCCCCAACTCTTTAAAAATTTTATATTTTAAGACAGTCTCTTGCTAACTTGCTAATACCTAGGCTGGTCTCAAACTTCTGATACTCCTGTCTCAGCCCCCCAGAGTGCTGGTGTTGGGATTTTACGTGTTTGCCACCATGCCTAACTAGTAGGGTTTGTATGTTTGGGAGGTAGGTCTTAGGCCAGGAATATAGCTCAGTGGTAGAGTGCTTGCCTAGCATGTGGAAGTTACTGGGTTTGGTAATTCTTAATTCTTAACAATAAGGCAGGCGTGGTGGTGCACACCTGTAATCCCAGCACTCTGGAGGCTGAGGTAGGAGCATCATTGTGAATTTGAGGCCAGACTGGGCTATAAAAGTGAGTTCAAGACCAGCCTAAAGTGCATAGTGAGGCCCTGTCTCGAAAAGACCTAAAAAAATAAAAATGCTGGGCATGGTGGCACACACGTATAATCCTAGCACTCAGAATGCTGAGGCAGGAGGATTGTTTGGAGTTTGAGACCAGCCTGGGTTACAAAGTGAGCTCAAGGCCAGCCTGAACTGCATAGTGAGATCCTGCCTCAAAAAAAAAAAAAACACACACACACACACACAAAATATAGATTGGTTGACACTTGATGTTGGAAAAAATGCATGTATGTGAATACAAAAACATTAGATAGTCAAAGATAAAAGTCCAAAAATGGTGTGAACAATAATTAAGGAAAGTTTCTAGAGGACTCACGTCTATTGGTGGTCAGGGAACGTTTATGGAGGCTGACCTTGAAAAAGTGGTAAAATTAAGTCAGCCTCCATAGCAAGGTTGATTAATTTTGACAGGGAGTTGGGAGGAATAGGAGTAAGGGCCTACGTCAAATATGTGTCTGATAAAATTAGAACAGTAGTAAAGGTTGGCTACACTGGTTAGATCTTAAATAGAAAGCTGTTTTAAGGGAATGAGATATTTTTGGGTTTTTGAACAGGAGTAATGTAAATGGCCTGTTGGAAAGATGAAATGTGTTGGCAGCATGCAGAATGGTCAGAAGGGAGAATGTTAACAAGGCAAAGCCCATTGCCCAGCTAAATTAGCATTTCACTAATAGGTATAAAGAAAAAAGTACATGGTAGAGAGGTGTATTTATAACTTGAGCTAGAAAGTAATGATAACCAAATAGGATCAGTCGTGTGTATTTCCACTGGCATATAGAGATGCCTCAGTACTGTACTTCACGTTGTCCATCAGGTGTTGAAGTAGGAACTTGATGCATAGGATAGGCATAATGTTTGCTTTGGAGGGAAGGCAAGTTCTGTGTGTGCTGACCTTGGTCCTGAATTATAAATAAAGTAGGAGCATATTTGAGAAGTTGGTTGGAATGGGTAGTGCAAAACTCTGATAGGCTGATCAGTAATTAGTTTTAACTGATACAGTTTGTGGGAATTGCAAGATCATCTTGCTCACATCTATTAGCAGTTAAGAGTGTGGATTATGGGGCCTAATTACCTTGGATGCAGATTCCATCATGGGCACTGGTGTGTAGCTTAACTTTCTTGTGCCTCAGTGTCACCCTCTGTAAAACTACGTATCTTGAGAGATTCTGAGAACTGAATTGCTGTGTGTGTAAAGCCCTTAGAACAGTGACGTATAGACAACGCTCCGTAGGTTAATCATTGTTACTATCCATATATTTGGTCTAGCACCAGGGAGGGGATTCAAAGGAAGAGTGACTAATGCTGTTACATAGTATTTTGTATGTTATAACCAGATCTATGAATGTAGTCAAGGCAAACTATTGGTTGCAAATTTCTACAAGAAACATCTGTTTAATAATAAGAATATAAGTATAGTTTAATTGCTGTGTGGAATTAGATGTGAAGGTTGATTCTGAAGAAGAATGTGTATTACAGAAATGGATCTCATAAAACTTTCAGGTTACAGATCTTAACTTTCATTGTTTGTACATGTCTGATGATTTATATTTTAAGTGTGTGCTTTTCTATATGTTTTAGTGCCTTCACCCTCCCCCCCATATTAAAACATGAAATCCTCAGTGTTTTTTAAGATTTAAAGAGTTGTGTTTATCTGTCAGCACTCAGTGCAACACAATATACATGAACTCTGGCTTGAGGTTTGTGTTCTGGTTTGGGTGGGGGTAGAAGAAAGTTTCAGGGGAAGTTTAAAATCCAAGTAAGCTCTTACTCTGAAAGAATGTGAAATACAGAGTGTGGTTTCATGGCTTTGTTCAAAATGTTTTACACTGGCTGTAGAACCCACTTCATGAAGTAGTTTGAGTTAAAGTGATCTAATATTTGTGTTTTAACTTTCAGCTTTGTGTTATTCTTGGAAAATTTCGCACCACTTGTGAATTCCTTGAACCTGGGCATTGCAAACCCACTTCTGTTGGGCCCATCTCCTTTGCACTTTGCTCAGATTAAGACTCAGTTGGCGCTTCAGCAGCTGAATGCCGTTGCCTCACATGGTTCCACACCACCTTATGCTTTATTAAATCAGGCATTTTTGAAAGTAGCCATGTCGAGACCCAGGTTTAATCCTCGAGGAAACTTTCCACTTCAAAGGCCACGAGCACCTAACCCTTCTGGGATGAGGCCTCCAGGACCATTTATGAGGCCTGGATCTATGGGTCTTCCGAGATTTTACCCAGGAGGGAGAGCCCGTGGAATTCCGCATAGATTTGCTGGCCATGAATCTTATCAGAGCATGGGACCACAGAGAATGAATGTTCAGGTAACTCAACACCGAACTGACCCAAGATTGACCAAAGAAAAATTAGATTTTCATGAAGCAGAAAAGAAGGGGAAACCTCATGGGAGCCGGTGGGATGATGAACCTCATTTATCCACACCAGTGGGAGTGAAACAGAGTCCTATGACACAGGTTACAGAGCAGAGTCCTAAAATACAGAGCCGCTATACAAAAGAGAGTGCCTCAAGTATCTTAGCAAGTTTTGGATTATCTAATGAAGACCTAGAAGAACTGAGTCGTTATCCTGATGAACAGTTAACTCCTGAGAATATGCCATTGATTTTGAGGGATATAAGAATGCGAAAAATGGGGCGCCGATTACCTAATTTACCTTCTCAGAGCAGAAATAAAGAAACACTTGGTAGTGAAGCAGTTTCAAGTAATGTGATTGATTATGGGCATGCAAGCAAATATGGCTACACAGAAGATCCACTTGAAGTACGTATTTATGATCCTGAAATTCCAACTGATGAAGTCAAGAATGAATTTCGGTCACAGCAGAGCATTTCTGCATCTGTTCCCACTCCAAATGTGATGTGTAATTCTGTGTTCCCTGTGGAAGATATGTTTCGCCAGATGGACTTCCCCAGTGAGTCCTCCAGTAATCAGTCTTTTTTCCCAGTTGAGAGTGGAACTAAGATGTCAGGCTTACATATTTCAGGACAGTCAGTCCTTGAACCCGTAAAATCCATCAGCCAATCTATTAACCAAACAGTTAGCCAGACAATGAGTCAGTCTCTGATTCCTCCTCCTATGAACCAGCCACCTTTTTCGTCTGAATTAATTTCAGCTGTAAGCCAGCAAGAGCGGATCCCACATAAACCTGTGATTAATTCATCGAACATTCATGTTGGATCAAGAGGAGCTAAAAAGACTTACCAGTCAGAAACTGATATTCCCATTCAGTCTCCCTTTGGAGTTACACAAACACCTTGGCTACCAAAGTTTTCACAAGCTGATGCCCAGAAGATGAAGAGACTCCCAACTCCTTCTATGATGAATGATTATTATGCAGCATCTCCAAGAATATTTCCACATTTGTGTTCTCTGTGTAACGTAGAATGTAGTCATTTGAAGGTGAGTGTTTTTAAAGATCACTGTATGATCATGCTCAGCGCCCAAGTTTTCTCATATGTATGCTGGTGTTCACTAAGCATTAGGAAATAACAGATTAATTTTGATTGCAACCTCAGCAATTACTTGTAATCTTAAACACCACTGGATTTAGTACTCAGTTGAGTGTTAGGCTTTCTGTATTTCTGTGATTGGGCATACCACATAGTTTGTCCATTTATTTTGAACTTTTAATTCTCCCATTTATAAAGCATAGCATTTATATAACATAATCTGCACTATAACACCATGTTCATCCACATGGGATCTATTAACATACAAATACAAAAACTTGTTATAACACTGTACACTTTTAAGAGATAGTATATTATGTAGGCTTGCATGTACCTATCTTGGGCTAAAGACGTTTAACCATTTTAAAACACTTGATGTTGGTTTAAATGCGTTATGATTTTTGTATGGGCCAGCACTTTTCTTGTTTTTTTTTGTATTTTATGAGGAGTTTTCTGAAGTAACTTCATATCACAGTGAACCAGGATACATTCATTATTTTGGGACCAGCTGTGGGTTCAAATTGATAGAAATTTGGAGAGAGAAAAATTTTTAAATTGAGCCTTAGGTACTTTCTTTCCCTATCAGCATAGTTTCAGAAGTGTTAAAGAGTAAGTACTATAGTATAGAATGTACTATTTGATGGTAGTCCATTGGTAGATAAAAGCAGTAATTTCCAAGTAAGTTTTGTTCGCTTATGTGTCTGGAAACCACTGGTTCTTCTGTTTACTAATTAATTTGTGGGCATAGCTAGTAAATGGCAAGGAGGGAAGATATTTTGCTTGGGAAGAAGCTTTCATTCAAATCCATAGCATTCAAATGTTTGTACTTTCAAGAGGCTAAAAAATCTATAGGTGTTCATTTTCTCTGTTTTTTTTTTTTTTTTCTTTGATGAGCCCTTTTGTAATCTACTCATCAGGCTTCGTTCAACATCAGTTTGATACTTAAACCTGTTGCTATTGTCTTAACGCTGACTCCAGCAGAACAAAGTAGCATTCTGGGCTGGGAGTATAGCTCAGTGATTAAGTGAGTGCATAGCATAGCCAAGTCTTGAGTTTAGCCACCAGTACCCAAGGGGACAAAAAGACAACATACATACTACTAGCCAGATTTACTGAATTCTAATAACAGTTTCTTTATAACATCAAAAGTGTAATAATGTCTTTTTCTTTGTTTTCTGGCAGTACTACTTTTTTTGGGTGGAGTTGGGGAGCAGTAGCAGGGCCATCACACTGTATCACCAACCCTTTTTAAATTTTAGACAGAGTCTTGCTAAGTCATTAAGCAGCCCAGCCTGGGTTGCAACTAGTAAACCTCCTGCCTTAGCCTCCAAGAGTACTAGGATTACAGGCATGCACTGCCACATCCATATTGGGATAATAAAACTACCTTCCAAAAAATCTTAGAATAATTCATAGCACTTAGTTGTATTCTGTAAGTAGCCCTGGCCTATGTACTGAATTGAGTGTTAGGCCTTCTTTGTTTATTATTGTATATGGGCTACATAATTTTTCCATTTATTTTTTGCTTTTAATTAGTCATGAACTGAAGAAAAATACTTTAAAATTTTTTCTAAAATTAAAAAATATATATTTTTTGGTACCAGGACTTGAAATGAGGACCTTGTGCTTGCCAAGCAGGTGCTGTGCTGCTGAGCTATATCTCTGGCCCTAAAAAAATACTACTTAAGGAATTTAAAATTTTTATTTTTATTTTTTAGTGCAGAATTTGTTTGTTGTATGTTTGCAGATACAAGTCTTGAACATGGTGCTGGGATAGACATAGAAAGCTGTATAAAATTTAGATGCTCTTAGGCAGTTTATATGGTCTCATTGAAGAGGGAAATTACACACCCAAGGAATTTTTTATAAGAAACATGATTCAATGATTTAATTTTTTTGGATATGCTACAAGAGAAAGATAGTTGCATTTCTTCTATGATTTCAGACTTCAATCAGTCAGGCCAACATCGTCAACTTAGCAATAAATATGCTCAGTTAGGTATGCCTAATAGTGTGACAATTACTAAATGCACTGAGTCTGTCTGGACTAGAGTGATCTTCCTTCCTTGGAAGGAAGACTTCATGGAGTAGTTTGAAGATGGATCTTGAATGATGAATAGGATTTCCAGATACTGTATCTGCCTGAAAGAGAGTAAAGGATTATGTGCCAGATGGGAGCAACAACGTGGAGAGACAAAAGTCCTGAGAGAGAACTTCATTGCGTTGTTGGATTGGAGAGATTATACCTTAAATACGGCATAGGTGCATAGGAAAGAATGATTTTAGAGAAGTCTGATTAAATTGTGCAGGTGAATAGGAATGAGAAGAGATGATGAGTTTTGGCACCTAGCTGGAGGCTTCCGCTGTTGTTCAAATATAAAAATGGTAGAAGCCTAAGCAAACAGAAAAGTAAAAATTTGAGAGGCATGAATGAAAATCATTTAATGATCATTAGAGCATGTAGAGTTGCCATTAAAAAGACGCACAGACCTTTTAATATCATCTAAGTAATGAATTCCAGTACTCAGTGGCTGTATGATGTCGTGAACATGGATTAAGATGGTACGAACTCTCTGGAATGTACTTTGCTGCTTCAAAAGGTTACGTACATATAAGTATGTAGCTAATAGATGTTAATGACTAATTTTTTTTTCCTACCAAGTAAATCTGATAATTATCTCCATACTTTTGAGGTTTTAAAATTATACTTTTGAGAATGCAACAATAGAAAGTTAAATAGAATGTGAAATGTGTTTCCTTTCTAAATTGGGGTTTAGGTTTTAGAGGGACTTTCCTTGTTTTAGAAGCTATCTTTTTTTGGCTTGGATTAATTTGATTCAAGAAAATACCAACATAAGAATTTTTGAGGTAGTCAGAAGATGGAAGAACAAGTGTTGCTAAGGTTGGTATTTTCAGTTTCATTCTGAGCCTTCCTGTCTGTAGTCCTTGCAGCATTTTCTGCTTACTAGTGAAGTAAGGGCAGATATATTGTTGCTTTTAAATCATTATCTAATATGGATACAGTTATTAAAGAGTCTAGAACTTGGGGTGGCATAGATATATTTACTGAAAGCAAACCTATTAAAAACAGTAGTGTATGTGTGTGTGTGTGTGTGTGTTGGATTGGAAAGATTATACCTTAAATACAGCAGCCTGTCACCTTTCGCTGATAGATGCAGTAAAAATGCATATCCAATATAACTGTATATTCCTTTTTTTTTTTTTTTAAGAAAATTGGAAATTGGATTTGGGAGAAAAATCTTAGAATTTACAAGTGTTGGCAACTTTCTCAAATAAAACACTTTAAAGTCCAAATAAATGATGCCCAAATCCCTGCTTACCAGTGTGTCTGTCAGATTTAAACAATGTCTTAATATCAGAGACCTGGGTTTAGCACTACTAGGGCCTCTCAACTGCTAATCACTTACTTGTATCACTGAGGAAGATAAGCAAACACTTCTTTTGCAGCTCACAATGAAGTCATGGCGCATAATGAAATACAGTGTAATTAGTTTGTTATAACTTGTTGCTGAGTATTACAAGTAGCATGCACATTCAGATAGTTCTTGCCAATGCAAATTCTGAAATTAGTGACAGTTGTAGTTTTAACTGTGGAATCTTAGTTTGTCTTTAGCAGTGACCACAATAAATGTTTTTGAAGTGGAAACAAAATTTTCCTCAAGGAAAGCTTTTAAAATTCAGAACTGTGTAGTAATTGTTTTGCCTTTCCAAATACTGGAGGAACAATAAAACTTGCTAAATAACATACATGTTGCTTTTAATTAACTGTTTCACTATGGAGACTGTATGTTTAAAAAACTGTATTGGCTTTTCTTTTTTTAACTCAGATGTATCTTCCAAGAGCTATTTATGGTTACAGATTGTATTTTAGGGCAGATATATTTGTAAATGAACTACTGTATAAGAAAGCATTTTGTTAATTGTAAAGCTCAATATTTAAGGGCTACTGTGTCTTCGAAGTGGTGTTTCATTTGAATCTTGAAAATAAATTAGATTTGATCAGTTTTTCATATTTTTACTAATCTTATTTCTTTATAGAGTCAGTACTTGGTTTGCAATGGTACTGGTGTATAAGGTAGTATTTTTGGTTGTTGATTTTCTTAGCTTGAAATTTAGAGGTTATAAGTACTGAAGGATATGTACTTTGAAGATGCTATTTCATAGATTATAGAATTTTGGTATTCTCTTGAAAGTTGTTATACTTGAGATGTTATTTTTTGATCTGTGCTTTTATTTCCTCCAAGCTTGAATATATATATTAAAAATGTGTATATAAAAATTTGAGTGTCCATGGGTATGTTTTTTTTTTTTAATTTTTTATGCTAAAATATTTTAAAATGGGATCAGCAAAGTATGGTGTTCAGTGTTTGTTTGGAGGCCTTTAATTTTTGTGAAAATTTTAGTGAGTAGTCAAATGTTACTGATAATTAAATTTGTTAAATTTTAAAATTCCTTTGTCATTTAAAAAAGCCTAATTAACTAGTGAGTATGGAAAGTATTCTAATTTCAACACTTTTTTTATAACAGGATTGGATTCAACATCAAAACACATCTACTCACATTGAGAGCTGTCGACAGTTACGTCAACAGTAAGAACAGTTTTTTCTTTTTTCTCTAAGTGGCAAGTTTACAAAATAGTTAATGGTCAGGCACAGCAATTAAATACTTTTAAGTATAATGCTTTGTAGAAAAATGTTTTTTAAAGCTATTGGCTACTTAAAATACTAATTTTGTAGAAATACATTTAATATACTTTCCAGAAAGAATACAATATGATCCTTTCCCCTTCCTTCTAACTTAATTCCCATTAGTAGGGTTTTTAAAAGTATAATTGGTTTATTATTTATTGGCTTGCCTTTCCCAGAATCCCTTCTGTCCTCTCCCCATTTTCTTAAAACTCAAAACTAACCAATTTATATACCAGTACTTAATTTCCAATCTAAAACTGTCCTCTGGCTTCATTTTGTTTTCGAAATAAAATTTTAAGCTAGGTGTGGTGGTGCATGCATATAATCCCAGCACTAGGGAGACTGAGGCTCCTAGGAGATCACTGTGAGTTCAAGGCCAACCTGCACTACATAGCAAGACCCTATCTAAAAGCAAAAAAACAAAACTAAAACCAAACCTTAAGTAATGTGAATATTAGTTCAGTTCTTTTTCCTTAAGACAAGGCAATTCTGAAACTTTTCCTTATAGCCATAGAGGTAAAAATTGTGATAGTAACAGCATTTTCCTGAATCCCTAGGAATAACAAATTAAATTGTATTCCTCTCTGCATCACTGAACATTTGCTGGTCACCAGACTGATGGTACTGTGTTCTTGTGCAAATAGTTTTTGAGATTATTATTTAGGACTCTTCCGATCATAAGTGATGAAACTTAACTCAAAATAATTTTTAAAGAAAGAAAATTTATTAGCTCATTTAACTAGTAATCTTCAGGGGTGGTTCTAGTTTCAGGAACAACTGAATTGGGGCTCATACAAAAATCATTGTCAGAAATATTTCCATTTGTTGGCTGTTCTTTCTGTATTGGCCTCATATGAGCTCAAAATGGCTTTTATACTTTTGCACTTACATAATGTGTATATCCAGGAGCTCCCTAGGACCCTACCCCTTTTGTACCATAACTTCTATATTAGTCTTTAAAGATTCAACTGTTTAGTCCACATTGAGTGAGATGTCCATTATAAACCAGTTATGGTGGCTGTGAGGATAGGGTACTCCTCTTGCGTGGTTGTTATGTTCAGTACTGCTAGAATTGAAAGTGGGATAAGCCCTACCTGAATCATATAGACTAAGAATAGAAACTGGGTTTGGTTCTGTATGCAGAATGCTGTGCAGACATAGGGAGATAATTTATTGCCTGATTATGCCTTGCCACGACTGTAAATGGAAAATTTCTCCTAGCCTCATTTTCCTATAGGTACACAGTAGAGTGCCCAATTTTTCATGAAAGTGAGAATTTTAGGTAGTTATTTGCTGTAAGTAATCGTTCAGCTAGTAAGAGAATTCTGACTTTTGCAATTCCATTAATTTATCAGCATAAACAGCATGTACTATATATGACTTTTACAGCTTCTATTAGGTAAGCCTTTTTTTCATTTTTTCTCCCCATCCCATAGGATCCTGATTTTAAAGCACGTGTTTTCTATGCTTGCCACTTTAATGATCTGTGTGGCTTTTTAAAAAAAATCTTATCCTGGTTGTATGCTGTTGAGTAATTCCTTCTTGGCTTTCTCTCCACTCCAAAAATAAATTTTAAAAATTAGATTTGTTTTGCTTGGCGTTTTGTTTAGGGTTTTTGAGACAGTGTCTCACTGTGTAGTTCAGGCTGGCCTTGAAGTCACGGTATAGCCAAAGCTGGCCTCAAACTCACCAAGATCCTCCTTCCTTTGCCTCTTGAGTGCTGGGATCACAGGTGTGTGACACTGCGCTGGGCAAGAAATTACATTTGATTTGGTGTGTAGGATTATTTTTTATAGCTGTACTGTGTTCCATTGTGTAAATGTACCTTAAATCTATTTATTCATGTATTGATATAGATTTGGATTCTTATTTCTTTTCCTGAGACTTTCGCTCTTTTACTTCTCTGTCTTTATTGGCTCTTTCTGGATTATAACACAAGTGATAGTTAACTTGAGAAAAGATAATCCATCAGAATTTTATTATTAAAGTTATACCATGCATATTATGTGCTAGACAAGGTGTTTTACATAATTGATATAATCTTCAAAAATCACCTGAGATGTATAAATAACATTATTCCTGATTTTACCAGTGAGGAAACAAAGGCACAGAGAGGAAATTTCTTTACTGTCATATAGCAAATACCAAAACTACTCTTAACTCATGGACCAAAATACCTAACATGTTAACTCTGAAAAAGTTTCAAAACCACAAAAATTGGAAGGGATAGTACTTATTTTTGATCTGTATTCATTCCCAGGTTAGCATTTACTGCATTTATCTATATGTATTTTTCTGAACCATTTGAAAGTAAATTGTGACATCTTACTCCTGAATTCAACATTTGTTTTCTAAAAGCTTTCTACATGACCACAATACAGCACATTTGAGATTAACTAGTACATAGGCCAAATTCAAAATTTTCCATGTCTTCTAAAATGTCTTTTATAACTATCTCTGCTTGCCCTGTCCACATCTTCCATTCAGGCTCCAGTCAAAGTTTAGCAATTGTAATGTCTTTTAATCTAGGATAATCTACTCTGATCGCCTGCCTTTCCACCTGTCTCCTTTCCTCCCTATCTCCTTCCCTCTCTGTCTTCTCCCTTCCCTCCTTCCCTCCCTCCTTTCAAGGTCAAGAAATCTGTCTTACAGAATGTCTCACATTCTGTGTTTTGCTATTCCCAGATCATTAAATTTAGGTTGGACATTTTTGCAAAAAAATTTTTTTGAGACAGGGTCACAATATGTAGTTACAGTTGACCTTGAACTGGCTTTTTAAACGAGGCTGGCTTTAAACTCAGTGCTCCTCTTGCCTCATCCTCCTACGTACTGGGATTACTGAATGAAATTGTTCTTAACTTTTTTTTTTTAACATAAGATTTTAGTAAATTGCTCAGGTTGGATCTGAACTTTTGACCCTCCCACCTATAATGTTGCTTTTGAGGCTTTTTTTGTTTGTTTGTTTTTTGTCTTTTTGAGACAGGGTCTCACTATGCAGTTCAGGCTATTTGTTTTTATTCTTTTGTTGTTTTTGCTTTGCATCATATTGAGACATAGATAATACTAGTTACTAGGTCTTTTTTCTTAACCATTATGTTGTACTACCAGCATTATGCTACTTTTATTTTTTATTTTATTCTAGTTCTAAAACATAATTTTGACTAATAAGGCAGTATTCTGGGTGGTCACAATAGTACTTGCAGAATAGTATATCTGCTTTACCTTTTTGCCCTGGGCTGTGAAGATGAGAGCACGTGTTTTAGTAGGCACCCTAGTGAAGATTTAAGACATCATTACCAATTCTTTGATAATCATCCTCCAGCTTTTGTGAGCCATAAACCAGAACGCTCTGGAAACACAATTTTTATGTGTTGACAGTCACTTTCCAGTGTGTGAGAAAATAAGGTTTGTACATGCTAAGTAAGTGGTTTTCCTCAGTTTATGGGTCCATTAGCTAACAATACTCACACCTAACTTTAGTTTGGTTTATTTGGAAGGTCTTGCTTTTAAATATTATATGCTAAGACTAGAAATTTATCTTCCTGGAAGGTCCAGAATAATGAAAAGTTTTTAAAAATCGTGAGAACGTAAAGAGAATTAGCCATATATTTGAAATTGTTCATAGGAGTGATTGGCTTAAAGTTAATTTTTTTGTCTTTGTAGTTTATCACCTTGTTATTAGAAGATTCTTATCCCGCACTCAGGAGGCTGAGGCAGGAGGATCGCTGTGAGTTTGAGGCCAGCCTGTACTACATAGCGAGACCCTGTTTCAAAACAAACAAAAGAAGATTCTTTAGGCAACATATATACTTTCAAAGTAGAAAAAAACAGGGTAATTTTTTGAGAATTCTGCCAGTTATCTTGGACCTGTGTTTCACTGGTTAAAACCTATCACTGACTACATTCTAGGTAGGAAGGGAAAGCAAAATAGTCATTTTTAGCTTTTACAATAGAGCCTGGTAAGGAAAATGGGAGTTGAGAATTATTGTTAACTCAATAATGTAATCTGAGGCAGAAGAGATTTTGATTTCCTGCTAGATGAAAGAACGTGCTGCCATTTTGCTCCCTTCCTCCTTCCTATCCTTTTGTTCATTTTGTTTTTTTGAGACAGCACCTTGCTGTGTATTCCATGTTGTCCTTCAAGTCGCATAATACAAACTATTTTACTTCCAAGAAAATTTTCATATTTCACTGTATTATTAAATCACTGTGTAAACTCAGATTTTGAGTAGTCCTGATAGAGTACAGGTAAAGATTAATCAAGCCTTATAGTTTTATTTTAACTTTATTAATATTGTTTATCTTTAAAATAGATATCCTGACTGGAATCCAGAGATCCTCCCATCAAGAAGGTAATATTTGTAATAGTATGATGGAGACTTGATTTTTTTTTTTTTTAAGTGTAAACAGTTAATTTTTTAAAAAGTTATTTTGAATTGTGTCCTGCTTTCACCATTTTTAGTTTTGAATAGTGGGCAAATGCAGATATCTCTATGAATCTTTTATTTATTCCTGTTCAGACACAAAGCATCTCCTAAATTTTATATATAACTTAATATTTACAAAATATAACTGGTACAAGGGAAAACCTGAGAAATTAATGACAGTACTCTTCTATAAGCTAGTGAGGTAGGTGTTCAAGCAATTGGAGGGCTAACCATGTGTTCTGATTGTACAAGTATGTTTTGTTGTTTTAAGTAAATACTTGTTACTGAGTTTGGTAGTTTTTAAGAAGGTACTTCTGTCATTTACCATTTAAATTTACATTAAATGGCTGAGTCCTGCTTTTTTTTTTTCCTATTTTGTAGAAATGAGGGTAATAGGAAAGAAAATGAAACTCCAAGAAGACGCTCTCATTCTCCCAGTCCGAGGCATTCTAGGCGGTCCAGTTCAAGTCACAGGTTCCATCGATCACGAAGCCCAATACGTTACACATACAGACCAAGAAGTCGAAGTCCAAGAATTTGTCATCGTTTCGTTTCTAGATTCAGATCAAGATCCAGATCCAGATCCCGTTCGCCATATCGAATTAGAAATCCATTTAGAGGTAGTTCAAGATGCTACCGATCAGTTAGCCCTGAGAGGACATCACGGAGATCAGTAAGATCATCAGGTACACAGATGGCCATGAACCAATATTCTGCTTATTTAAATGAAGTTACTTAGTTCCTTTTGTTTGGATTTTAAGAATGAAATGGTCTGTTTTTTTAAATTTTAAAATTGTTACATAAAGTCCAACCCATATCTCAAAGTCTGTTATTTTAGGAACTCTGGGACAAGTATGAGAGAGTGTTATTTGTCCACTAACATGAAGTTTAAAAACCAAGGGCATAAAAAACATAGTTGACCTTAACAATTAATTATAAACTTCATTAATATATTTAAAATTTTAAAAAATGATTCATATTTTTCACTTGTCTTTTAATACTGATATAATGACTTCCAGAAGTAGTTTGTATATATTTAAGTTGTACAAGGAAAGAGACTTTCTTGGTGCTTGTGAAGTACTTTCAACAAATCTTTTATTGTATTGCAAATGACTGAATATAAGTGCAAGTATTTGTAAACATGTAACACAACTGTTCTCAGTGTGGTGTAGGACCCCCTGGGGGTCCACAGGATCTTTTCAGAGTTCTGTGAGGTCTTTTATTTTCTGGCTACTTTTTTATGCAAGGCTGGCTTTTTAAAATATGTTTAATCAAAACAGTGTATATACAGTATGTTGAATGTAGAATCAGATATGAGAAATTTGGTGTCTTTTAAGCCCAGCATTAAGGTGTTTAGAAAAATGTATGATGGTACTACTAATTTGTGGTTTTGTTCTGTTCATACTCTGGTTTCTCTTCAGATTGTATAAATCTTTTGCCTTTTACTAATTTTGTTGTTTGGGGAATTAAAACTATTTTTTATTTTTAAAAAATTATTTAGCTGGGCATGGTGGTGTACACCTGTAGTCCCAGCACTTCGGAGACTGAGGCAAGGGATTGTTGTGAGTTGAAGGCCAGCCTGGGCTACATAGTAAGTTCAGGACCAGCCCAAACTGTATAGGGAGACCCTGCTGGGAAAAAAAAAAAAAAAAAAAAAAAGTTATTTAACATGGGATTTTATTAAATGAATTAATAGTTTTAAAATTCCATTTTAACTTTTAATATAGTAAATTTCAAACGTAACACAAACTCAGGTCGTCAAGAGTGTAAGGAAGTTCTGCAACCAAAAAATTGAGGACAACTAATATAAGGGGAGATAATTAAACAAAGGAATTGAATGTAAAAACTTTTTGAGTAATAGTTAAGAATAAGAATTTTTTTGTGTGTGTGTATGTTTTCTATTGGGCCTGAGAATGACTGTGTGATAAATATTAATTTTTTTCATAGTGTCACTAGATAGATATCTTAAGTTCTTTTCAGTTGAAGTTGTACTTATATTGTTTTTACTAGATAGAAAGAAAGCATTAGAAGATGTAGTACAACGATCTGGACATGGGGCAGAATCTAATAAACAGAAGCATCTTGAAGCAATTGATAAAGGACATTTACCAGCACAAAAGCCTAAAATTGTCAGTGGAACAAAGCAGTCAGTTAAATCTACGCCCTCTACAAAGAGTGATGCAAATTTAGGACATTCCATTCGTAAATTGAAGAATCTTGAAGATGACAGTTTATTAGAAAGTAAACAGGTGTCTGATAAAGCTGTTTCTCTCCAGCGTAAGGTCAGTAATTCTTTTTATTAGTGCAAGTATACATGTATTTCTTAGGATATATTGAAAACAAAGTTGTCTAAATTTTCTTATTCTATAATTCTGATAAATTTGAGCTGGATTTGTGAAATTTTGATGAGGAATTTTTATGGGTTTCAATTATGAATATAATCAGTAATTCAAAATCTTAAGGGTTTAGGCATGCCTGAAGTATTACTGTGATTGTTTGGTAAAGTTTTTGGCTGGCTTCTCAAGCAGCTCATTGAGATAAACTTTGCTGAGGAAGTTAATGTAGTCCATAGCATTAATGAAGTTTTATCATCTGTTAGTAAATGAAAATGTGAGTCTCTACTGAGAATTTGTAATAGTTTCAATGCTTTCTGTGATACAATTCAGAAGTCATTCTCTTGTAATAATATTATAGAATAGTTTTTTTCTTTTTTCTTTATTGGTATATGTTGAGTAATATGCTCGTTAGAATACTATATATTTTATTAAATTACTGTTAACTTAGTCCACCTCATTCTAAGACTGCCATCAAGATAACTCCCTGATAGGCGGGACTATCGAATATTTAGTGTATTGTAATATTTAAAAAGTGTTTAAGTACTTAGGTATAAATTGTTTTCAGACTTACCTAACTACATTCAGCTACTATTCCTTTCCTCAAAGGTTATATTAGAAAAGATTACTTTATAATATTCACTGCAATTACAGAACTTTGAAGAGCATTGGGAAGAAATGTTGAGTGTAGGCAATATTTTAAAGAGAGGAAAAAGTTTGAATTAGTCTGATGAGCAAGTATAAGGATTTTTGGAGGGGTCTGGTTTTTGTGGGGAGGTTCTGAAAATTGAATTCAGTTGTGCTTTGTCCCCAATCCTTTTTATTTGCCATAGGGTCTTGCTAAGTTGCTCAGGCTGGCTTAAAACTTGTGATCCTTCTCCAGTCTGCTGAGTAGCTGGAGTACAGGTTAAGATTCTTTTAATTTTGTTTCAAGACTTCTAGATGATAACAGTAAAACTTTTATTTTCCAATTTAATTTGTGACATAAGTAGTAAATTTCTTATAATTTATTCAAATTATGTACATTATCTGTGAATATCTTCAATTATATCCATATCTTTTTATATTTTTGGATTCTTTATACTTTAATGATTGGTTTATGGTCAAGATTGATTTTAACTTGATCTTAAAGATAAACAAAGACAAAATATAATTATGAAAGACCATTTTGCTTTTTAGTTGCCATAGTGAATGTGATTTATTTTCCATTTAATTTTAAAGAAGTTTTGAAGAAATGTTGTATTTCAAAGATTGCGTGTATTTTGAAATCTTTCAGATATCTTGTTGAATTTTCCCCAGTAACTTGAGACACCTTCCAAGTTACTGTGTGATTTTAGTAAATGACTCTTATTACTTCTTTCTTCTGCGGAGGGTTATTGATTAGTTTGGTTTGAAATGAATTTGCCATTTGCTTCCAGACTGACTTTATCATTCCTCCGAAAGATCTTTCTAAGTAATATTGAGTTGTATCACTAAAACTTAATGTGTAGATGTTTCTCACACACATGCCCGAAATCCATGAATTTTTTTAGAAGGATATCCAAAAGCAAAACATCAGCTTCGTCCATGCCTTACCTGTAAGACTATTCTGTCTCTCCCTCTCTTTAATGTGTATTTATGCAGTGATGATGACATGACCCAAAATAGATTGTAGGACTCACCATAAAAGCTTTTGCTAGAAATATTTGTGGGTTTCCTCTCTCTGCTGGGTTATTAAGAGTTGTAGGGGCTGGGGATATAGCTCAGTGGAATAAGTGCTTGCCTAGCAAGCGCAGGGTTCTGAGTTCGATCCCCAGTACCGCAAAAAAAAAAAAAAAAAGTTGTATACTCACCTGTAACTGTTGGAGCTACCTTTATAAGTGAAGAAAGCCTGTGTCATTCCTCTTCTTTGGGACTAAATACTGGGCACCTTCAAATTAAAGAAGTTCATTTTGGTTCAGGATTATAGAGGGTTCTATGTATGTTCAGTTTGCTCTGAGGCAGAAAATCGTGGTGGAGGACATGGTAGAAGATGAATGTTCACCTCATTGGTAAAAAAAGGAAAAAGGAGTGTCATTGTTTTCCATTAGTACAACACAAGATGAACAAAGCTGTAATTTTTAAATTTGAATCATATTTATATTTAACATTTAAAATTTTTAAAAAATTTTGATGATGAGTTGTTAAGCATTTTGAAAAGATCTATTAAAGGAAAAAATAGTAGAAATTATTTAGGGAAGTTTTATTATTATACTTTGTAGCTGGTTTGGTTTATTTTTAATTTTCTTTCCCTACAATACTAGCTTCGGAAAGAGCATTCTTTACGTTATGGCTCAGTTCTTCTTGTATCTGAATTACCAGAGGATGGCTGTACTGAAGAAGATATTAGAAAAGTATTTCAGCCATTTGGAAAAGTTACAGATGTCTTGATTGTTCCATATAGAAAGGAGGTGAGTCATTGTGTCCATTCTAAAAATTTGTGTCAAGTTGTTTAATGATTTTATAAACTATTGTTGGGTTTCTTAGCTGCTTGTACTAGATGTATAACTATTCGTTGAGAGCTAAGTAATGTTTGGATGGGAATAAACAGGATCCTAAGGGATTGGTAAATGTTTTTGTAAAAGGAAGACAATAAATATATTTTATAATTTGTGTAGTATAAAAGCAGCTATAGGTAATATATAAATGTGCAAACAGCTGTGTTCCAAAAGTTACTTACAAAAATAGATGGTGTGTCCTACACCCTATACCATGTCATTTGACAGTAAGGTTACCCTGAAGGAACTGATTGCCCTTGTAAGATAAGTATTGTGGCATATGGGCTGTGTTCCTGTTGCTCATATGATAAACATTTGCTTGTTTTTACAATTCTAGGGAATGAACTTGGGCTTTACACTGAGCTGCATCCTCAAGTCCCTTTCCCATGTTTTAATTTTGAAATTTTGAGACAGAGTCTTGCTAAGTTTCCCAGGCTGTGTTTGACCTTGTGATCTTTGATAAAGTTTGGAATGATGAGCAGCCCTATATTAAGCTGAACATAAAGTTGTGACTTAATCAAGGAACTTAGTGGTAGTGTTGTCTGTATTATAGGAAGCTTTAAAAAGGTTAGACTTAAAACAAGCTAGAACAGATCCTAGCTTCTCTCCTGTTGTTCAGCTAGCCCTGCCTTCCTATATCCTTCTATTTCATGAACCTGCCATGAACTACTGTGTCCTTCTCTCTGTCTTTGTAATTATATAGAAAGTTTACATGGTCAGAGCATGCACAAAGCTCACATTTAACACCAGCATCAAAAAAAGTCTAAAAAGTTAAATTCTCTAAGATTTAAACTTTCATATGTGAAACATCTTTAAGATTGAATTATACTTTATTAAAATGAAAAGAGGCAAAAGCAACCAAGTTTTCAGGTAATTGCAGTTTTATGTTGCTTAAGAAGGTATTAAGTCTACTGTAAAATGTTGGGGTTGTAAAAGGTAAATTTTTGCTTCAAAAAATAAATTTTACTTTAGGCTTACTTGGAAATGGAATTAAAAGCAGTTACTGCAGTTATCAAGAATGTTGATACAGTACCTCTTCTGATAAAAGGGAAAAGTGTGAAAGTATCTGTTCCAGGAAAGAAAAAAGTACAGGTAAGGTGGATTTAGATTCTAGTTATTTTATTGTTGTTATTTTAACTGCTTTTAAATATAGCATACTTGCAGAAAAATGCGTATCACATAAATGTTAGTTCAACAGATCATGTGTGGATAAATTCAAACACTGAAATTAGAAACTTCTTTATATATGCACACACTTGTGTATATATTACCGCCAGTAGTATTAAGTGACATCACCAGGAAAGTATACTTTTGTTTGGACAGTTTATTGATCTTAATGTATATAATTAAAAATTTTTTATTAGTACATGTTTGTAATATATAATTATTGTGTGAAGTTGGAATATGCACATTACACATCTTAATTCTTTTTAAAACACTGCCTCATCTGTTGGTAAAATATACTTAACGTATACAACACAAAACCAGCAAACATCTGTGGAACTACCATATTGACAGTGTCCTAGAAGTCCCTTACTTGCTTCTCTCTGATCCTTAAACTCATCCTTCTGCCACAGTAATCCCTAACTTGATTTCTAAAGCCGTAATTGAGTTTTGGTTGTTTTGAACTTTATATAGAACAAAATCATAGACAGTACATACTTTTGGGCCTTTTGTTTCTTTAGAAGTGTCAACATTTATGAGCTCAGTCTTTACATTTCTTTGCTTTAATTTAAATATGTATAGATAATACTTACAGAATTAGTTAAAATTTCCCAGAAGTTTTTCTTTGTGTCAGTGATCTTAATAATGTGGGGGGTGAACATTTGAGGACTATGGAAAATCTAGTTAGTTTAATAAGGCGATAAAATGAAAATTGTGATCATAATTTAGATAAGCATCTGTTTTAATTCAAAAACTGTTTCTTGAGCATCTGTTATGTGTCTAGCATTGTAGTACTTGCAGGAGATGCTGTGGTGAACAGGACAGATACGGTTTTACATAGACCCTACAGTCTATTAGAGAAGGCTAAGCTGAAACTGATGAAAGGAGGGACATGTTAGACACATGTAAGAGACCCAGTCTATATGAAAGGATATCACTTAAATACCAATGAAGATTTTATGTGTTATAGTTGTAAAAGAAAAACTTATAGTGAGCTAAGCAGAAACTGTAACTATGCAAAGAAATATTCCTGTCTTAGGTAGCCAAGCAATATGTTGTCAGGGTTGTATTGCAAAAAGATTCTGACTCATTGTAATTCAGTGCATCCATTTCAATGAAATACAAATGTTTAGGGTGTTGTTTTCAGATGTGTTTTTGCCCAGAAAGTTATTTCACTGACATATTTTTTCTGAATCATTAATGTAAAGTGAAGAACTTAAAAAATGGAGAATTAAATGATATGCAATGTTTGACATTGAGCAGTGAAACCATTTTTAATATAGTAAAACCAAATAATATATTTACAAAGTACCATAAATTGCAAAAAATACTAATTAGAATTACCAAGAAAGGATTTTTTTGAGACAGAATCATGCTATTTAGTTCAGGCTGGCCATGAACTCACAGCAATCCCCCTGCCTCAGCCTCCCAAATATTAGGATTAAGGCATGTGCCACCATGCCTGGCAAGAAAGGATATTTTTAATCTAAAATAGGTCATCATAAATTGGAATGGGGCCTTGGGGATATAGCTCAGTGGCACAGTGCCTGTCTGGCAAGCATGAGGTACTGAGTTCAATTCCCAGAAAAAGAGAGCAAAATTGGAATGTAGATCCTTCGGTTCATGACCGTGATGATTGGGTGTTCATGCCATTTGCATGAGATGTGCCTCCCTTAAACCTTGTTACGACGTCGGCACGTTACCCGTCTGACGTGAAAAAAAAAAAAAAACACAAAATTGGAATGTAGCCAAGGGAATGAAGGCTAATTATTTTAACTTAAACAGAGGAAATTAGTGGTTTGATTTTTTTTAACTGAAAGTAACCATTACAATAAAAATAGGTGGTTAAATATCTTCTAAGTCATTGAAGTGAAGGAAATACTTGGTTTAAAATTTCATATATACTACAAAAAATGGCAAAAATGCCCAAAAAGAATAGAAACTATAAAATTACATGAGAACAATTATGAAATACAGATCAGTTTAATAAATATTTATTGCATATTCAAGCATGCATTTATTGCATGCCAAGCATGATTTTGGGTGCTGGGATAGCATACTAAATAAAGCTCCTGGTTTCACAGAATTGCGCTTAAATAGGTAGAGAGAAAAGATCACAAAGAAATTAAAAGTACAGGCCATGTCCATTGGCAACAAGTGCACTGATGAAAAAAAAACAAGAAAAGGGAATAGAAGTGCTCTTACTGGGCAGGAAGTAGCCATGTAACTTAATATGGTAGTTGGTGAACAGCTCTAAACTAACAGGTGATATTTGACGAAATGCCTGAACGAGGTGAGGGATCAAGCCATGTCTTAGGTTGAGAGCATTTCAGACAGAAGGAACAGCAGCTCTAAAATGCTGAGTTCTATACCTGTATAGCTTATTTGAGGGGTATGAAGGATGTTTGGAGCTGCAGATTGAGGAATATAGCAAGATATTTGGTGGCTCTAGGGCGGCAGGTGGAACATAAGTTGTACATTCTTTCTAAGTTCTAAGTTGTATGTCTTTGAGTGGTATTATAAGAATTTTCAGGTGCCCTTCATCCTGAGGATCTTTGTCTACAAATCTGTGCTGTGTATATTAACCTGACCATCAGTCACTTAGTAATAGTCTCTGTTTTCACAGTGACTCTTGATGTATCACAGAGCTTGTGTCCAAGTGACACTTACTTTACTTAATTATAGCCCCAGAGACCAAAAGTAATGAAGCTGGCGCTTTGTATGTGCCAGAAGCTATAAAGTACTTTATGTGAAAAAGTAAAAATGTAGTAACATTTTGAGAAACATATTCATTAATATTATTGTTAAAACTTTTCTCTTTTATTAATATTATTGTGCTTAATTTATAAACTTATAGGTTTGTAGATAGAGAAAAAAATTATATTGCATACATGGTTTAATACCTGTAATTTCATTCATCCGCTGGAGTGCTGGAATGTATACCACATAGAGAAGGGGGAGACTGATGTGCTGGCTTTTGCTGTAGTGTCATCAAAGTTTTCTGTGTAGAAATGGTAGGTTTCATCTGATTTTATGTTGTCAGTAGAGTGTGACTAGATAAAGGGCAAAAACAGAAATAAAGAGACCCTGTGACACTACTGTAGTAATCAAAGCAATCTATCCTTATAGATTGGCTCAGTATGATAGCAATCTGAAATGTCACAGTGACCCAAGAATCATGTTTTTGAAAGCTATGATAAAAAAAAGGTAAAAGGTATGATATAAAATTATTCTATATAATTGCAAATTGAAGGACATAGCTTTACCTGTAGTTATATATGTTTTAGGGATATTTTAAATGTTTATTTTGTTAATTCTTTATGCTTTTATTTTCTAATTTTTTTGTAATTGGGAGAAAGCTAAAACTTTATTTAAAATATTTTTCCTTCATAGAACAAAGAAATGAAGAAGAAGACTTCAGATTCAAAGAAATCATCTATGACTGCTTTAAAGTAAGTAATTCCATGATTTCATATGTAAGAATTAATGTGCATATGAATTGAAAAATTTTAGTTTTCACTGCATTGGGAGGGAAGTATGGTTGCAATCCCAGCTACATGGGGAGGCTAAGGTGGGATGGTCACAGATTTGAGGCCAGTCCAGCAACTCAGTGAGACCCTACCTCAAAAGTTAAAAAATGAACTTTAAGGAGTGACTGAAAATGTAACTCAGCGTAAGGCTCTAGGTTTAGTCCCTGTAAAATAAAAATGAAAGCAAGAAAAAACAAAAAGTAAACTACATTTTTTATCACCATATTTAGAATCTTTATGGAACCTACAATTTCCAAGTTCATGCCAGTTTTTTCTTCTTTTAAACAGAAAAGATACAGATGCTTTAAAAACTGTTGAAACTGTTACTTCAACTTCTACTGGTAAGTTACCTTTTAATATGCCTCCAAAATGAGTATATTTTGTCAGTTATAGAAACTTCTTACAAGATGGTGCTAGGAAGACAGACATTATGCTTTAGTGAGAGAGACTCAAATTGTATTTTTTAATTGTAATAAGCAAGTAGTTAATGCTATGTACTTACAAAATCTGTGGAATAAATAATGTAAAAGGACTCTTGAGAGAATATACATAAAATGCCTGTTGTAGTGCCATCTAATAGCTATTTTTTGTGTGTTTAGTTTTCTAATACTTTTGTGCATCTATTCTCAGTAAACCTACAAGATGAATGGGATGGTAAAATTGCTTGTCTTGTCCCCTGTGATTTTGAAACTTAGCTGAGAGCCTAAAAATAAGAATAAATAGAATATATGTTACCATGTTTGTGTGCTAAAAGTTGTTTTTTTAACACTTAAGGATAATACTTCATGTTTTAATTTTGAATCTAGTTAAATGAATTTTGTATACAGTTTTAATAAACTTGAGTGTTTTTTTTTTTTTTTCCCAGTCCATTTAGGATTAGAAAAGTAGAGAGAAAAGTTGCTGCTGGCACATACCCTCTTTTTTTTATTTTAAAAAAATGAAAACGTATTTACAAACACATACATTTACAAAATAACACAAGGACAATAAAAGCAATACTGAACTCAGACAGGTGATAGGAAATTAACAATGGTTGTTATATTACATAATGGTTTCTTCAAAGCGGTTACTCAGGAAAACACATATAGACACGTAAGATTGATCAAATAATTAATCATTAACTGTTCCTTTTAATAAAGTGATAAAAGTCAGTAGTACAACTATGTTAGCTATCCTGTATATACGTATAAACATAATTTTCCCCTTTGTTTTCTTTTTTCCCTCATCCCAGTTGTTCTTTACTTTTGAGCATTTTCCTTTAGTTTCAAAAGGTCTATCATATCTCCTAATTTTATTCTTACACTAGTGAGACAATACATTGGTTACACATGTGGGTCTGATTTATTTCACTTATGAGTAGGGTCTCCAGTTGTGACCATTTACCTATAAATGTTTCGAGTTCATCTTTCTTTACAGCTGAGTAATACTCCCTTGTATAAAAATAACCACAATGTTTTTATCCAGTCCTCAGTGGATGGACATTTGGGTTGCTTCCACGATTTAGCTATTACAAATTGTGGTGCTATAAACAGATGCATGTATATCACTGTGATAATGATGTTTTCAGTTCGTCGGGGAAAATACCCAGAAGAGGACTAGCTGGATTAAATGCGACTTCTAGACATAGTTTGCTAAGGAATCTTCAAACTGTTTTCCACTGTGGTTTTACCAGTCTGCATTCCCATCAGCAGTGGATAAGAGTTCCTATTTCTCCACAGCCCCACCAGCATTTGTTACTGGTTGATTAATGATAGTCATTCTTACTGAGATAAGATGAAATCTCTGTGTTGTTTTAATTTGCATTTCTCGAATGGCTAATGATGAACATTTTCTCATGTATTTGCCATTTGTATTTCTTTATCTGAGAGGTGTGTATTAATCGCAGATGCCCATTTCTGGATTGGGTCTTTTAATTTGGGAAGGCTAATGTTTTTTAAGTTCTTTATAAGTTCTAGATAGAAGACCTTTGTCCGAGGGACAGTCAGCTAAAGTTTTTTCCCAATTTGTGGGTTTTCTGTTTACTCTGGTGGTGATTTCTTTAGATGTGCAGTAAGACGAGACCCCAGTTATTCTTCGAAGTATTTCCTGTGTGGTTTGGTTTTTGTTCATGAAATCTCTGCCTACCCCTATGTCTCCTTTAAGATTTTTACCTATTTTCTCTTCCAATAGATTTAGTGTTTCTGCTTTAATATTAAGATCTGGGATCTGTTTTGACTTGAGTGTGGTGCATGGTGGTAGTCTTGGGTCTGTTTTTAGTCTTAGGCAAGTGGCAGAACATAACCCTCTTGAAGCTAAGAGTAAATACCTTTATACTGAAGACAAAGCAGGAAATCTAAAATATAACAAATACAAAATACATTCAGAAAGTTAAATTTTGTTCTGTATATGCTGTTTCGGAGGTATTATGGATGGCTTGTGAAAGACAGTAATTTTGACTAGGATTTTAAATTAGATACTTGTATGAATAGGTAATTTATGGGAAACAGTAACTTACTGCATGCATACAAGGAAGTGGTATGCAAATGGTAATACCATTGAAAAATCATTCTATAGATAGCATTTAGGGGCCACACTGGGGAGTTTTGTATTTTTCATTCCACTAATACCATTTCCCAAAGTGTATTTTATGAAAGATTGATTCTTGGAAGATATTTTCAATCAATTTGGGGTATGTATTATATCTTCTTTTTGTCTTTTCCTTTAAAAAATAAATCCGTAGAACCCATTTTTGAAGTCCTATGACTACAGAAACCATTGAGGTTTGCTTACTCCATTATTTTCTAGGCTTGGCTAAGGTATACTGCATTCTTAATGTAAAATTGGTAAAAATTGGTACAGACCCTGGGTAAAATTGCCATCAAGAATAAAGAATCACCAATACTTATTTAGGAGCCCCAAATAGAATGGATAGATTGAAAAATACTATTGAGAAGACATAATTTGGATTCATTTTATAGAATTTTACTATATAGAACTTTTTGGTGGATAAGATGTAAAAATTAAAAAACTATAAACTTTCAAAGTTTTCAACTAGATGGATTTTCTCAGAAGTGGTGATAACAGTTATTACTGGAAAACTTAAGGCACTGGTGGTTCAGGTCAGGCCTAGGGAAAACTATGAACTTAGATTTTAATAGGCCAAATTTCAGCTTTCAAAGAATATCTACTGGGGATATTTTTATTCATCTAGTTATATGGTGTTGAAAATGGGATGCAGATGTCTGGGAAATTTTTTGTTAAGTTCAACATCTGAATTTTGGGAATGGTTCTAATATAATAAAAGTAATGAGTAGAGAAATGTTTCAAGTATATACTTCTTTCCAGTGCAAGTATAGAAAGAGGAACCTTTTGTTGACCAAGAAAAGTCAAATAAGAGATAAAGGGTGTACACTATCTTTTTGAGATGAGCTATCATATTGAAGAATGATAGGAAATATTAGACAGTTTTGATTATAAGCACACCTAAAAAAGCTGAAATACAGAGAGGAAGCAAAAGCATAATTTGATTATAAAGGAAAACTTTAGAACTCTTACCCAGTACTAATTTAAAAGAAATAAACTAGATGTGATGGTGTAGTACCTGTAATCCCAGAACTAGGGAGGTTGAGGCAGAAGATTCAGTAATTCAAGGCCAGCTTGGGGTTACATAGCTGGTTCAAGGCCAGAAACATTTGTTGAACAGCTCCAATGTGCCCATGATAGGAGGCACTTTCTAGAGATTTAACATATATAAGTGAACAAAATAGGCATCACTGTCCTCAAGTATTTTAAGTTGAGGTGACAAACATTAAATAATAATCATTAACAATATGTTTAGAAAATGAGAGGTGCTGTGTTCAAAAGAATTTGATTTGAAGTTAGAATTTAATGTGTAGACAGCAAGACAATAATGATGTTAAATTTAAAGTTTAATGTGAAGTATAATACAGGATAATGATTTTTAAGTAAAATAGTCCACTAAAATAATCTGTTCTGGAAGATACAAAACAGAAAGAAATCCAAAATAAGAGTCTGTTTAGAGTTACACTGTTAAAGGAGCCACTGTGTTGTTACCTCATTCAGTCTTTTAAACTATAAGTTTTTCTCATTTTTAAAAAATGAGCAGATTCAGAGTTTGTATGATTTCCTGAAGGTCATATGGAACAGTTAGGATTCAGACTCAAAACTGTATAATTCCCAACTACTTTACCTGTGTTAACTACTTCTATGAAAATTTTTTAATCTCCTTTGATTGCTACTTTTTAAAAAATTTGTTATTAATTTCCTTAAAAGTTGTTTATCTTTTCATGTCATGCTTTCCTTGAGTAAAGTTTCTTCTTTCCATGTTTTTAAGGACCAGTGAATTTCCCTTACATATATATAAGCCTATCATTCCTCATGTATAGTCTTCTCATTCTCTTGAATCATTTAATAGTCACCACCAGTCATCCAATGTGGAAAGTAATGAGTATGCCTTAATCCTGTGTTCTCTTTTCTTCTGTCTCACTCAGTTCAAATTTAAATAACATCATTCTTGTTTCATCCAGTTGGGCTAATTCATATTAATTCCTCCTTGAGTCCAATTCAACTCTCAAATTCTTTCTCCTTTGTTCCATCACACTTCTTTCAGTTGTGGAAGTGAGGCAAATCCTAATTCATCCTTTTGGGTGCATTTCAGATAAAATTACTTTACAGTACCTTACCTGACTCTCCTGGAGCTCCCAGCTGTCTTCTAGTAATAACTTATACTTTGTCATTTAATAGTTTGTTAATAAGTCTGTCTTGCTTACTCGGCTGGTTGAGAGAACACTTGTACTTTCTTTTTTCCTATCCTTTAATGTCTAATGTACTGCAAGGGTTTGATTACTGAATATTTGCAGGAGGAAGAGTACCGGATATTCAAACCAGATCTGTTCTGTATTAATGCTATAATTGAATCCATGGAAAAACACCCACTGCACAGTCTTATGGTTTGTCATTCTTGATTTAGTGATGTTTGTTGCTAAGCTTTTATGACTTCTTCCTGCAAAAAAAAACTGCCTATTTTTTGTCTTCTCAGTTTCTAGATGAAAATTACTTTCTTTGAAATCTAATTGTAGAAGGAATAAATGCTTATTGTTAAAAGCTAATCTATTTCAGAAAAAATATTCAAGCACATGCCTATAATCCTAGCCCTTGGGGGCTGAGGCAGGAGGATTGCTGAATGTTCAAGGCCAGCCTGGGCTGCATGCTAAGTCCAAGTTCAGCCTGTCTCCAAAAAAAAAATTGAAGAAAATGACTAACACTATCCACAGATAATACCCATTTAAGTCAATTTTTCACCAGTAAAAGCAGTCTGCAAAAACGGTTCTCACTTGTGAGCACCACCAGATCTTTAAGGAAGCATAACCTAGTTCTGTAACATTCAGAGGAAAAGAAGGCTTCCTTTAAAAAGCAGAGTTGCAGCTGGGCAATTTAGTAGTTTAGTAAGATCCTGTCTCATAATAAAAAATAAAAGGATTGGGTAACAGTAAGGGGTCTAGGGTAGAGGGTGATGGGAGAGAGAAACCCAGAAAACTACAAGCATTCCAAATAAAACTATGCTTAGGAAAATGTCTAAAATATATTGGTTAAATGAAATGCTATTCAGCATGTGGGAAAACTCAGTTTCTGGTAGGAATATAAAATTCTGTAGTCACTCTGAAAGAGTATGGCAGGTTCTTAATGGAACTGAATGTATTTCTACCATGTAGCATAGCAGTTGTACTCTTGAGCATGTAGTCCAGAGAAATAAAGACTTTGTTTACTCAAAGAAGCTATACAGAAATATTTATAGCCACTTTATTCATAGTCAAAAAGTGTTACAGCTCTTACTGAAATAACCCAAATGGCTTCCAGGTGATAAATGGCAAACTGTGGTACATCCATACCCTAGAACAGTAATGGCAAGCCTTCTAGAGCTTTCAGTGATAACAAACATCACACTGTGACACGTGTGCCATAGATTAGCCACTACTGGCCTGAAGTATTACTCAGACAAAGGGATACATCGGAGAGGAACATGCAGCAACTAAAGTGTGTTACAGATGGATTATGCTGAGTGGGAAAAAATACCAAAAAAGTTTTATTTCATTTATATCACATTGTTGAAATAATAAAGTTGCAGAGATAGAGAACAGATTAGTGGTTCTGAGGAGTTACGGGGAGGGGAGGTAGTTGTTTCTGTGAATGGGTTGTAGGACATGTCTTTGTGAGGGAAGTATTCTGTATCCTGACAGGTGGTAAGTGCAGTAGTCTGTGTGTATGATAACTTCATAGGACTAAATACCTGTTGATAATTGCATGTAAAACTAGTGACATTGGATTATATCAGTGTCATTTTTCTGTGATACTGTACTATAATTATGTAAAATATTACCACTAGAGGCAAATTGAGTGAGGAGTGTTACATGAGATCTGTCCATTTTATTTCTCTTAAGTCCATGTGAATTTACAATTACTAAATTGAAGGTTAAACAATTTTTAACGTGCTCATAATGCTCAATAAATGAAAACTGTAGAATAATTTCACTTAGGAATATTGAAAGTATTAGTATATAGTTCCTGGGAGCACCGTAAGTGAATAATGTACTAATGCAAAATGGAAACCTGTTAATTAAATTTACCACATTCAAAAGTGAAAGAACATGATCCTTTCCCTAGCTACTAAAAGCAAGGATATTTGGTAAACGTCAATATGCATTTCTAGCATTCAGTAAAAATATCCTTAGACAGTTCTTTAAATATAATAGGATATTTATGTATATATACTTTTATTTATATGTAAACATACATATAAAAATATATATAGTCAAGGCAAATATATATAGTCAAGACAAAAGCCAGAAATGAAACATTATTATGAAGGTTGGGAACTAAATAAGGAGTACTTATCAACTACTTCTGTGAGTTAATATAAATTTTAAAAAATTTATTACTGTGAGATACATATTATTAGTCTCTGTCAAAATACTACCCAACACTTCAAACACAACATAAACATTTTTCTAAAACTTAGCCACTAGTCAAAAAGGGCATAAAAATTATAAAAATACATTGTTATTTTAAAATAACTGTGATGGAAAAATGCAATAAAATCAATGAAAATGATATTAAAAGTAATTATAGTTATGTACCTTATTTTATTTTCTAAAGTCAGTTTGGTTGCTTTACTATATATAAAAAACCATTTATACAATCTCATAAAATATTCCATTTATAATAATTTATAATAATAAAAATGTATTTCTAGATCCTTCAAATGTATATTACACAGCTAGAAGGTTTTAGAATATTTTATATAGTTGCCTAAACAGACAAAAGATCATTGCGACAGAAGAGAATCCAGAAATCTTCCCCAAAGTGTATGGAATATCAATAAATTATAATATTAATATTTTACATTTGGGGCTGGAAAATTGTTATTCATTCACTTGAATAACCACAGTTTTACTTTGGTAAAACACTTAACAAAATAACTTATGGATGGATCAAATATTTAATTTAGTACATGCACTGGTAAAGATTTTTAAAATATGGATAATATTGAATTTTAGTGTGAAGAATTCCTTTTCGACTAAAAGAGGAAGAAATTACATAAAAATAATTTTGCATGAGCATTTGCACAGTTATTTTAAATATCCTTCCCTGTGTGATGTGGACTAATTTGTTAATATGTAAATGAGATCTAATAAGTAAGAAAGATATCAACAACCCAGAAGAGAAATTCACATAGTATCAATGAGCAGATTACAGAGAACTATAGTTAAAAATGGGAGAATTGGCCGGGTAGTAGTGCACTCCTGTAATCCCAGCACTCAGGAGGTTAAGGCAGAAGGATTGCCATGAGTTAAGAGGCCAGCATGGGCTACCTAAGTGAGTTCAAGGCCAGCATGGGCTACATAAGTGAGTTCAAGGCCAGCCTGAACTACATAGTGAGACCATCACCAAAAAAAAATGATACAGCTTTAGTCATAACTAAAGAAACAATCAGATCATGATGATGTCCACTTCACATTGGAAAGATTAATTTCTGATTTGAAGTTTCACTTATGACATAAACTAATGTGTGTGGAAATGGATAAACTCCATTCTCATACACTATTAAAAGAAATATTAATTGGCACAGGCTTTCTGGAGGACATTACAATATTTTAAAATTTTAAATAATGGTCCTTTTGACACAGCAGTTTTCCAAGTAACAATTCATTGGACAATGTTGTATCAGTAGTACTGTCAGGTTAGCTTTTAGCCAAATCTAAATAGTACTTGTAATGTGCTATTGAAATACTTTTCTTATTATTTTAGCCAAAGCTGGACAAGCCAAGATATCCACAGCCAAAGTAAACAAATCTGCAGGTATGTTTTTTGTTTGTATGTTTTTGTGGTTTTGGGAATTGAATCAAGGTTCTCTTACATGCTGGGCAAGTGCTTTCCCACTGAACTGTGTGCCCAGTCTTGCATGTTTGTTTTTTGATTAGAATTCTAGACATATTAGCTAACTTTATTTTTCAATCAGATTTTATTGGTACATTTTAGATGTTTATAATGATCACATTCATCATAGAGAATTTGTTCATAGAGAATTTGTACCTATACATGATGCAACTTTTCCCCCATTCTCCTACCTTCCCTTCAACCGCTTTTCCCCTCCCCATTTATAAAAGCTTTGGAGTATGGTCTCAAGATCCATCTGTTCAGCTATAAATGTCTAAAGTTTATCCTCCTTCATGGCTGAGTAGTACTCTATTGTATAAAAAACATTCCTTCTTTATCCATTCACCAGCTGATGGCCATTGGGTTGTTTCTAAGATTTGGCTCTTACAAACCATGCTACTATTAACATGGATGTGTGTACATCACTGTAGTATGATTTAATTCTTTCAGGAAGATGCCAAGGAGGGGAATGGCTGGATCAGATGGAACCTCTAGTCCTAGTTTTTTGAGGAATCTCCACACAGCTTTCCACAGTGGTTGCAACAGTGGCAAAGGGTTCCTTTTTCCCTACAGCTCTGTTATTCGTTGATTTGGTTTTTTTGTTTGTTTGTTTTTGTTTGTTTTTTTTTTTAGATAATAAATTTCCTATTCTATTTATGTTTTTAAAGGTAAAAGAATAAAAACTCGAATAACAAAAACAATAATGAAATACACAAATTATGAGCAAAATAGTAGGGGATTGACAGTGAATGCTGTTTTACATAATATCATCTTCATATTTGTTACTTGGTTATCTCAATGAAGGAAATGCACAATTATACAGAAGATAGGGGATTAACAGTGGCTGTTGTATTACATAATGTTATCTTTGCGTTTCTTAGTTATAAATCAGTATAACGCATAAACAGTAAACACAATTATAGAACAGATACTGAGGAATTAAAAATGGATGTTGGGGCTGGAGGTACAGCTCAGTGGGCTAAGTGCTTGCCGCTGAGCACTAGGGCCCTGAGTTCGATCCCCGGTCCCGGAAAAAAAAAAAACAAAAAAACCAAAAAAAAAAAAATGGATGTTGTATTACAAAATGATGTCTTCACTATTGTTACTCAGTTATACAAATGATGGCACTTTAGATTTTTTTTTTTTTTTTTTTTGCGGTACTGGGGATCGAACTCAGGACCCTGCGCTTGCTAGGCAAGCGCTTATTCCACTGAGCTATATCCCCAGCCCGGCACTTTAGATTAATCATACAGTTTTCTCCACCCTCATCTCCGTTGTTCTCCTACCCAATCAATCATCTTCCCTCTTGACAGTAACTGCACTTTTTGGTTTATTTACTCCCTTCGACTCTCACATTGGGGAGGCACATGACTACTTCAAATAATGCTGTAACAAACATGGGTGCACTCAAATTACTATGGCACTAGGTGGAAAAGCACCCATCCTCAAAGATGATAATTGATAAGCCCTAGAGGCACTCGGGGTCTGGTCCAGTGAGCAGGTTCACACTGCAGACCGCTGTGCCCCACTTCCAGTTGGGTCCCTGAGGACTGCCAGGCTCTGCTCTGCCCCTGTGAGGCACTCCTGCAGGCTTAGTTGAGACTGCAGGGTTGCCCCCACAGACCTCCGGGCTCTGACCCAATGAGGTGCTCCTGGGGACATGGTCTAATTGATCTCCAGTGCTGCTGCTCCCTGTCCCTTATAGCTGGGCATTGGGCACACTTAGGATGCTGGGCACAGGTGGCGTGGGATCTCCCCCACCTGTGCTCACTGAGGTAGTCCAGGGTGTGTGGTAAGTTTAGTTATTAGTTCTAGGAGAGAATTGGAAGGTTTTCTCAGATCTGTGTAGAGTATGTTGTTGTCTCTTGGACTCCAGGACTGCTGCTTTTTGTGTAATTTGTTGTTAGGGGTTCATACAAGGTTCATATATGCAAGCAGTATGAAGTTCCTCTTGGTGCTCATGTTAGTAGCTTAGGGTGAGTCCTGAAGCCTATGAACTCATCCCATTTCTGTCCGGAACATGTTGAGTGTGTGGGTCACCAAGACTCAAGGTGCTCATAGAGGGAGTTCAGGGTGGGAGCTGAAGCCTGGTAACTCAGCTTGTGTTTCCTGCTTGGTGTTGGAGTGAGAAGGGCGTGGGGCCGTGCGATCCACCTCCATCTGCAGCTCTCTTGCTGTTGTGCTCCAGTTCCCGTTTGTTCTTTGGCTGGATCCCTGGGAATTGCTGTGGCGGTGGGGTCGCAACTGCTGCTCTCTGCTGATAGTTGCTCACACAGTGGAGAAGTAGGAGGCCACAGCCTAGGGGCAGGCATAGAGCTGGGTGTGGTGGGCTGTGTACTGTTTGCTTTGACTCCACCTTGCCTTAGGGCGCTGACTGGAAAGGTTGCTGCAGAGTGGCCATGCTACTTTAATGGCAGTTGTCTTTTCATCCTCACACTGGGTTTGACAACACTTCCCGCCTCTTTTCTGGGCTGCGCCTTCTCCACTCTGGCTTCAGCCCAGCTCTCAGAACTCCACTCTCCCCTGGCCAAGTCGGGAGGCTCTTGAAGCATGGGCCTCTGAAGCTGAAGCTGCGAGCGCCAGAATGAGGGATGGGCCGAGGGTGTGTATAGAGATCTGGCTCCCTCCTTCTCTACTTTGTCTTCCTCTAACTGCGCCATGATGGCCCTCCAAGTTTTTCCTCCAGGAGAGGTCTTATTTGCTCTTTCTGAGGGCTTCAATTCTCATTTCAGATCCTTCCTGGATCCAGGGGGCCCACTTTACTCCCTCTTACCTCTCTCATGTTACATTCCAGCGTCTGGGTGGTGATCCTCTGGGAGGATCTTTCTCTGCTGCTTACCTGGTCACCATCTTCCTGGAAGTCCTGATTTTTTGATAATAGCCATTTTTTTCTGCAGTGAGATGGAATTTCAGCATTGTTTCAGTTGGTTCTCTTGAGTGAGCAGTGATGTTGAACATTTTTTCATATGTTTATTTGCTGTTTGTATTTTTCCATCTGAGAAGTGTATGTGTATTCATCCTAGATCCCTATTCTTGGGTTGGATCTTTAAATTTGGGGGTTCTGATTTTTTGAGTTACATGTTCTTGATAGTAATCCTTTGTCTGAGGAACAGCTGGCAAACACTTTCTACCACACTGTGGGTTGTCTTGTCACTCTGTTGTTGGTTTTGGTATGGCAAAAGAGGTCAATGAGAACACTCACAAGAAACCAATAGCCAGAACAAACAAAGCTTTATTGAGCTTGGCTGACCAACAGTCTAACCAGGAGCAAGAGAAGATGTTCGCACCTACCTGGGTCTCACCTTCAGTTTAAGTACATTTTTAGATTTCCAAAGTAACCATTAGCTCATTTTTGGGAATCTTACAAGAATGTCACACATTATCACACAGTTTACCTTTCCCAGAAGCTGTTAGACAGCCAGATTCCAGATGACCATTGCAATTTAACTTTTAGCCTCCCTCCCAATTTGTCCTGTTTGTTCTGTTCCCATTCTATGACTCTGCTTTCCTTTAAGTCCGTTGATAACTAACCACAGGGAGGGGTTGAAGAGGGGTCAACTACAGCATAAGTGAGTTTAAGTGACTTCTCTGAATATGGAATTAAAAAAGGAAATGGAGGCTCTCTTGCCCTATCAGTTTCTCTTGCTGTACAAAAGCTTTTTTAAAAGGTGAGGTCCTTGTTGTTGATTCTTTGTGATAGTTCCTGTGCAATTGGGGTTTTATTCATACAGTCTTTGGCTACACCAGTGTCTTCAAGTATTTTACTTATTCTATCTTCCAGCAGATTTATGTTTCTATTTTAATATTTAATCTTTGATACATTTCGACTTTTATTTTACTGCATGGTGAAAGATATGGGTCCCATTTTAATCTTTGGCATGTGCAAAGCTCGTTTTTCCAGAATCATTTATTAAAGAGACAATCTTTCTCTTTTTTTTATTTTATTTTATTTTATTTTTTTAAATTTTATTTTAAAGACAAAAGAATGGAGACATATGAACCAGAAAAGCCATAAACAATACAGAAAATACAAAGTTATACAGAATATAGTAGGGAATTAGAACTGGATGTTGTATTACATAGTTATCTTCACATTAGTTAACACAAAAACAAAAACATTAAAGGAAATACCAAATTATAGAGAAGATAGTAGGGAATTTGCACTGGATGCTGTATAATATAAAGTTATCTTCATTTCTGCTAGTACAAAAACGACTGAGGAAATACAGAATTATAGAGAACATAGAAGGGAATTAGCTCTGGATGCTGTCCTACATAATGTTACCTTCATCTTTACCACTCAGGTTACACAGATGATGGCCCTTTTGATCAGTTCGTTTTTTCTCCTCCCTCATCTCCGTTGCCCTACCACTCAATCAGTTATCTTCCCTGTGATAATAACTGTACTCCTGGGTTTATCTATATCCTTGGACTCTCACCTTGGGAAGAGATATAGCTGCCTCAGACTATACTATAACATACAGGGGTGTATACAA